>CABFOW010007758.1:0-21973 GCA_902141385.1 Timema californicum | reverse complement strand
TTGTCCTGCACGAGGTACATCCTGCACAGATGCCTCCCCTTTTAGTCGCCTCTTACGACAAGCAGGGGTTACTACGGGACTAATTTCCTATCTTAACTGTGGTTCTCTTCACTGGTCGAGAGGTCTATCTATAGTGTCAGACTTGTAGTAATTGGATGGCCGATGAAGCAGAAATTAGGGTTAGAATCCCAGTCGGGCGTAATGAGAGCTTTTCCTAAACTTGAATGCGGGTGTATTTCCTACAAATTAAACTTTCCTCCTTACAATCCGAACGGGGAGTAAAACGTGGTGTTAAAATAAATGGTAGGACAAAATCTTATAAACTTTCTCATAATAGTGTATTAAATCTTGGCACAATTTAAAGAAAAAAAAGTGTCCATTAATCATGCCTAATTGAGTTATACTAAGAAAATCCAACCCAGAATCTTGTAAATTACGATAAATATTTTTCATAAATATAGTTTTTAAAAATATTTTAAAATAGTTTTTGAAAATATCAAATTTTCAAATCTCAGTAATTATTTATAGAACACCATCAAATGATTTAAGTTTGAAAAATAAAAATAAATTCTTATTTATTATGAAAAACTATTATCAGATACACATGTTGAAGTCAATAGTATTGGCCCTTTTTTGAAATATTTAAAATTTTCTAAAACTACCCTAAAAATAATTTATTTTAGAAAAATAAATGTAAATAATTATTTATTATTTAAAATAACCTCCAAATATAAATTTCGAACAAAAATGTTAGAAATACTTCTAAAATACTTTTAAAAATAAATAAATCAGTCATTACTATAATAGTGATATTGTGGTAAGGAATATATCCCTTTTACAATTTGGTAATCAAAGCCAAAGAGATAAAACTCGCACGATTAGGCACGTGGACTAAAATATGTCAGTATCCTCTAGTTTGCTTTCCCTAGGACGGTAAAGGTTGGGGTTTGAATACTTTCGGGGTGGTAGCGAGAGTGTTTTTCCATTCAATAAATTTTTCACTCTCCACACAAATGTGGGTCAGCTTCATCGACATTTTACCTTCACATCCCGTTGGAGTGGTAAAAGTGCGTAAAAACCGGAAATCTAATGAGACGTTGTGAAAAAACGTATTCTCGTTCTTATTTTTATAGTTAATAGAAAAAGGTTTGATTCCTGCTTATAACAAAACATCGTTTTTTTAGCACCACGTCTTACTACCTATTTGGGTTATACACTTATGTACTATTTACACTAATGGTTTTAGGTATTAGGAAGGTTATATATTACTACTATTTAATTAATTATTTAAAGAATAACCTATATATATATATATATATATATGTTATATATATATATATATCTAAATATGTATAATTATCTATAATGTAGCAATATTGTTAGATTCCCATTATGAACCAAATCGCTAAGACCTTTTTTCAAAATATTGAAATTCTTGAAAAATCAGCCTTCAGCCTTCAGTCTTCCGTAAACTACCCTTAAAAGTATTTTGCCCCGAAAAACAAGTATGGAGTTATATTTGTCAGGTAAAACGCTCCTTATATATCCATTTCAAACAAAATTGTTAGAGCCTTTTTCGAAAAATTATGAACTACTTTTATGGCTAGAGACAAAATTAATTAAATATCTAATATAATAATATTTAGCACCGCGTCTTACTACACGTTCGGGTTATACGCTTTAAGTACTATTTACACTAATGGATTAGGAATTGGGAAGGATGAATTAGATGGAAGTGAACCCGCATTTGCGTGGAGGGAGAGTGGAAAACCATTTAGGAAAAACCACCCCCAGTTCACCCACCCGAAATTCGAACCTCGATCTCCCCGTCCTCAGCAGTCGAGCTCAACACGACAAGTGCATTAGCCAACTACGCCACCGAGGAGGGTAATTAAATATCGTGAGATATATTCCATGCCGTGAGCCCACAAGCGAACTATACTGACTTAGTGGTCGTGCCAACATTTGCGAATAGAGGGTGTCATGGGTGTCAGCATAACGCGTGCTCCGGTCATTTTTATCAATTTTCTAGACTGGAGCTGCTATTTCTTTATCCAAGTAGCTCCTCATTTGTCCTCGTGAGACCGAGTTTGACCCCATTCCAGACACAATGCTTCACAGATAAATGTTGGAGGTGCCAAGGATCGAAACCGGGGGCCTCATGTTCTGTAGTCAGGAACTCTGACAACTATCCCTATACTATAAGATTAAAACATCATGTTTGGACAAGAATCCATCAAAACATTTCAAATCCGTGGCCAAGGACAGACATACTTCTGAGCAGACAGAATTGTAAAATCAACTTTTTTTTTGACTCAGACACACTTAAAATGTAAAGATTAATCACACTCTGAAGGTTGAAAATTTTCCCGATTACAATACTTTCTCTTGCTAAGCTAAATATAATAAATATTGTAGTCTCTTTTACATATTTGCTAAAACTCGGATTCGGAAACAAAATTCAGGACTTGTAAATAAAATGAAAATTTGAATTCCTGAAATAATATTTTTGACTCATTTATAATATATACGGCCCTGAACTGCAACGAGCCCATCCCGATTGGAACTAAAGCCTCTGAGAGGTCATCGTCGGGCATCACCTAAAGAGGACCGTCTTAAGATATCCTCTCTCCCGAGCGCGATACACTTTGGAATCCAGTTGAAAACCTCGACATGACAGACGAGCCCCGCCCGGTTTATTGATGGGATGAAACAGAAGACTCGTAAGGGGGGAACACGCTAATGAGACGCACTGAAGTTTTCATCAGAACGTTCGCACGGGGCAACAAGGATTCATTCAACCCTACAGTGGATTGTTGCTGTTGTTTAGAAAGATATAAGGTATTTCAGTTATGTAAAAGTATTGTCTTATTTTCAAAAGAAGCCCATTTCGTGTTTCCACAATGGCGGGAATAAAACTATTACATTTTTATTTATATTTGTTATACGTTTAATTAATGGCTAACCACTCCAATAGACTGATAGTTTAAGGCGTCATTCTCGTGTTGAACTGGACTGTTGATGACGGGGAGATTGAGTTTCGAATCCTGTTCGGTTCTAATGAGGGTGGTTTTTCATAAATGGTTTACCACTCTCCTTTCACCCTGTTGCGGGTAGGTTACCTCCAAAATTATTTCTTCCTCATCCTTAGCTCATTAGATGAATTATTATATATGCGTATAACCTGAATAAGTATTATATATTGGTGATAAAAATAAAATAATCGATAATGTAGAGACCCACTTTAGTGGCGTAGTTAACTAACGCGCTTGTTTCATGTTGAGCTAGACTTCAGAGTGTGGGGAGATCGAGGTTTGAATCTCGGTCGGGTGAACTAGAGTGGTTTTCCTAAATTGTTTTCCACTCTTCCTCCACGAAAATTCGGGTTCACTTCCTCTAGATTCAACCTTCCTAATTCCTAACCCATTAGAGTAATTAGTACTTGAGCGTATAAACCGAACGGATAGTAAAAAGCGTTGCTAAATAAAGAAATAAAAAATAATTTAGGGATAAACTTTACAGTAATACATAAGGAAGTATTTTTTGGTAGTCTTGTATGCATGTTTGGATTAACATTTTAAATAATTAATCCAATGAGACATTTCTATAACACTAAATTCTAGTGACTTTCATTCAATGTGGGTGGTTAAAAGTGGACTTCCTATAAAACCCAAGGTTTATATACAATCCAATTTAGCTAGGAAGGAACTTATTTGACAGTTATAAGAGTTTTAGAAAAAAATAATGTTATTAAAATGATAAGTATGATTCCTAAGTTCTGCATTTGTCACTTTAAATAGATAATATTAATATTTATTATATAATACTACAAGTAAATTAAAGTATGTTCATATTTACTAAAGGTGCCCCCATACCAGTATAGGAGTCAGCCTACGTTATTAATAAAAGTGATTTAAGTGTGCATCGTCTTACTACCCGTACATAATACCCACACATTTACACTAATGAGGTGGGAATGATAAACTTGGAAATTTAATGGAAAGAGAGAGTGGTAAAAAATTAAGGAAAAACACTTCATTACACCTGTCTGGGATTCGAAACCCAACATACCCGCTGCTGGTAAACCAAAAGAGACAAGGTAGATAGAAGTTTAGGAAAAAATCACAAGCATAGTATTGAAAATTTACCTCAGTACACTTAGCTGAGATTCAAACCTCAACCTCCCCATTACCGATAAATTATATCAAACGAAACAATCATCTACATCCGCGTGCTCACAAGTAGTGGGTATCTAAAGTTATAGATGAGATAGATAATTACATATAGTTTAAAATTATTTAAAGATGGCATCTGAACATGAGAATAGAATCCAGGACCCACGTGTCCAGATGTCATTTTTCAATTATATTCAATTAATTTAATTGTCTCCTCCATACGGACATATCAGTAACTACAATTATTTGAAACTAGGGTGTTGACATTTATTAAATACCTGTAGANAAGAGTGTAAGTCTAACGAACTGCTCCACATTTGAACTGGGAGCTGTCAATGCAGTAGCTGGAAATTTATAACCACACCACGAATCCGTCTTGCTATCAATGCGGCCAACCTTGAAGGCACATTCCTTTTAAATTGATGGGCTCCATAATGGCTCTACAATAAAAGCTGCACCATAGTGGAATACATCAAGCTAAGATTTCCACCTTTCAAGATAAACGAAGTGTACACTCTGTTTGTACCGAAAGTTTGTAAGCTTACCGCAACGGGTTGTACTATGGTATAGCTTAAATTTAAAACGGTAAAGAGAAGCCTGTTAACTTTCAGAATAAACGGAGTGTACATTCACAAATTTAAAAAAACTAACTAGAAGATTTAATATATTGTATTTTCAATTCATTGATCACATACATTTTTAGCAATAATAATTATTCCTTAAAATGGTAAATGGAATAAACCCACTTGATGAGTTTTAAATTAATCCTGACAAACCTTTTTTACCTATTGCATTGTCAAATGTGATATATTTGATAAATTTATTCATTAATCATAGCTGTCCTGTATTCCGTTTTTTTCCCACGTTTATAAACAATATTTAATCTGTCCAACTTAATCAATCATTTAAAAAAAATACAGTATTATTTTTGCAATGATGTCAAGATTTAAGCGCCCATTTATCCTACACGAAGCAGTTTGATTTATTCTTGTTTACTTCTGTGTATGGTTATAATAATATTTTTAAGATAAAAACATCTACAGAGCTTCTTCCACGTCGGAAATCGTCCGACCTCTGCTTAAAGGTACTTCTCAATAATTCACGTATAACCCACTACAGTGGTTGAATGGTCTAAGGTATCACTCTCGTGTTAGACTGACCTGCTGACGACAGGGAAATCGGGGTTCGGATCTCGGTCAGGTCTACTGAGGGTGCTATTTTCTAAATGGTTTCCTACTCTCCTTCCACGCAAATGTGAGTATATTACCTCTAAAATTCTTCCTTCCTCATCCCTACCCCATTAGAGTAATTATTATACATACGTTCAACATGAACAGATAGTAAGATCTAGAGATAGAAAAAAAAGACCACCTCAATTCATTACTTGATTCAGTTTCAGTTGTTAGTAGCTCATCGTGTGTACTACTACTACTACTACTACTACTACTATTACTATTACTACTACAGAAGTAAATCTTACCCATTCCTTTGCTCTCCAATAAAAAGACCAAAAGCTTAATACAAGTAGTTCACTCTAGTAAAACAAGACCAATTAACACGTACTGCACATATTAAATTAGGTCTGGCACCATCTGATGAAGGGCAAGTGCTCCTCCTTAAATTAATTAGTACCCCTTACCAGTGATCTACAGGAACGTGTGAGAAGAAGGGGATTAAAATAAATTAATCATCACTGTTCCATCACGTTCACCCGTTACAAAGGTAAAAAAAAAAACCCAACAAAAACGTGGTTGTCGTAGATCCTCGTTCTAAAAAGTTTTTTTGCGTTGTAATTAACAAAATAAATACGTTTTGTATCAACGAAAGGGATTGGGCTGACCCAAAATTATTTTATAGTAAGAAAACAGTTCGGTGATTTAGGAGATGTGGACTTATTGGTTTGGGGCAGTTCTCGATTTGGGAAATTTTAACGACATGACTTCAATCAAAAGTGACAGCTAAAATTATCATGACTTACTGTATAAATAATATGTGATAATATTTTGAGTGATTTTTAAAGCTGTAAAATATTGTCCTTGATATTGTGTTCTTACCTTAAAAGTTTAATGTACGATAAGATATATTTAAATAATAATTTTTCTCTCATTTGCAATTGACGAGTAAGTTTTGAACTAAATGATCATAAAAGACTTATAGGCCTGCACCCTATGGTAGAAAGTTCGTGTGAGAAAGAAGTTCACAAAGTACTAGAAAGACCAACTTAGCTCTCTACAACACCTATAACCCAGGCTATTAATGTATTACTTTGAAAGAAGGAAATCGCAATATTATTGATTGTTCTTTTTTCGACCTTGCCAGAAATTTATCCGAGCCTTTAACTCAGAAGAAAAACGTGCTAATAGTATCGTATAGCCATTAGATTTATTAATGACTTAATATTTGGAGTAAAATTGAAGAAGGTATATTAGAGAAAATGCATCAGTTTGGAAAAAAAGTTAGGAAAATTACATTTTAACTTATACTTTCTCATCAATGGCGAGTAAGTTCAATGTGAGTCTAACGCTATATACTGCTTGGCCACTACTACGATTATTATAAATGCTCGAATCATAGATATGTGTATTTGTATTGTAAGTAGGGCATTATGTTTCCTTAAATAACTTTAATAAAATACAAAAGTTTGACTATACATAACTTTTTAATAATTTTTTCATTTTGATAAATTAATCTAAGGACATCCATGAATGTAATTTGCTTAATTACCTTGAATACAAATACTAGGCTTATTTCCGCTTTGCAAGCTATTCAAAGTTTAACATTAATGAAGCTTAAAATATTCATTCAATGTGTAGTTTGCCATTGAAATATTTACACAGTTGGGTAAACATGATTCTGAAAACTTTTTTTGCTTTGTTTCAGACAAAGAGAAACTTTCTACTCAAATCAGAGTAAAAAACTTACGCTGTGTTATTGTAGTACCATACTGGTATATAAACTACTTTTCTTTGGATGCTAATAGGAATGGCATTCGCCATGAAGAAATGTTTCCCGGGACTTTTGCAGTCTATAATACCTTATTTAGAAACAAAAATTACCTAACAGACATAAATAAATTTATTTATAAAATAAAAGGATTAATATTTAAACATCATCCCACAAGTTTTAGTGTAAAATTAACATATTTAAGATATTGAAATGGCATTTGATTGTTTATCACTTTTTTGGGTCAATTTGTCTAATTTTAAAGCTTTCTATCTAATTTTTTGACTTGAATCGTAAAAATTGGCGATGACGAGATTATGATGAATCTTGACATTTTAAGTTTCCTTGAACTAAATAAAAACGGGGCTTCCAATTATTCCTGTCTCCATGTTGGTCAACTAAGGTTAAAACTGAATGTAAAGATAGATTTCGTTCAAACTTGGTATATAAATGGTATGTAGACATACATGTTCAAGTTCAATTGCAATTTTGATTCTCGCTTTAAAATTAGGTGTAGTTTAATAATTACTGATTAAAAAAATCGAACTCTACAAAAATGGTTCCAACATATTTGTTTGAATTAAATTTCTGGAAAGTGATTTTTACAATAAATAAGCATATATGTTAATTTTCTAAATAATATTAATATAATAATGGTTTACCGATGATTGGTTTTCGAAAATTATAAGATTTTATAAAATGTCCTTAACAGAGTTGTTTAAAATGTACTTACAGTACATCTTGAGAGTGTTTATAAATAGATTCCTATATTAGTTTTTCAAAGAAAAATTCATTTAATGGTGGCTTACTGGTTTAAAAAAATATGAAATGTATACATTACAAAGTATGTACTACTTGGGCAAACCATTTATTTAATAGTATATGAATGTTTTTACGTTTTAGAAGTCTTATTATATAGGTTTAATTTCCTAATTTTGGTTTTAAAATTATATTAAAAATCTATCAATTGACACATTTCAAAATAAAATAAAATCTCTCATCTTATTGACAGTGATGCAATTATGATTTTACTTTTCCTGTGCGTCTTCATGGCTCCAATCATAACAAGAACAAATTTGAGCGTTTAAATTGCCTTTATCCTAGCGTTTCTCTCTCTATATTTTTTTACATAATATTCATAAGTTTACTTTTATGCTGATTACAGCAGATTTTACCATAAAATATCTAAAGTTATAAATGAAAACCCACTATTAAGGAAACTAATGCCAATAATCTAGAATTTACTGTATATAGGTATTGTATTCTGAAAAATACCAACCAAGTTGAATACATTTTAAAATCCTGTTATTTTATATAGAGAGGCTAAACGAACTTAAAAAAAGTATCTCATGAAATGGTTGAGTTAAAAAAAAAAAGGTTTGTAACATTTATGAGATACGTATTTATTTACTCTGTGTTTAATGTGACGAAAATGCTGTTGATTTAGTTTCACCTACATACAAAAGTGGCCTAAAGTGCAACAATTTTAAAGAGCCGCATTTAAATGTATTGTATTACTAAAATGTTCAGCATCAAGACTATTAACGATACTAGAATACACTTTCCATGACTGTAATAAATCTATGTTTTTGTAAGAGTACCACAAACCATTAGTCGCGTGGTAAAATGTGATAGGCTTGTAACCGCCTGGATTATAGTATCGAGGTTCATATCTTGGCTGGATGAATTGAGGGAGCCTAACTAGCTTTGGATTACCCAGCTCATATCTATGCTAACGTTTATTCACAGTATCTAAGTTACCCTTCTCATACCTATCCCATTAAACCACTAAATGTGATACTTAAAATATTTGTGAAATTAAGTCTAGACCCTTTTTAAATAGCTGTAAATGAAATGTTGAAATCACACCACGCTTTGAGTCACGCTAGGCTGACAATAAGGGCATTATAGACTTACCAACCGAGAGTTCACAAGCTCATTAGAAATGGGTGAAAGAAAGTTAAATTATGTGTAAAACAAAATATCAAGTCGGTTTATTCATGTTATAAAATTAATTTGGGATATTGGCCCACGCAATGTGTAGGACATTAATTCTATAATCATTTCTAATATGTTGGCGGCTATTAATTTTTGGGGTTTAAGATTGGTTGTAGGCCTACACCAAAGAGCCCTTATCTTTTTGATAGGATAATAATTATGCAGGCCTACTATTCTTGAGCATATACAATTTAATGCAGGTGTACACAATTTCTATTTTTTAAGCATCGAGTTTGGGTTATACGCTTATATACTAATTACACTAGTGGTTTTATGGATTAGGAAGGTTGCATTTATAGGAAGTGTACCCGAATTTGCATGGAGGTAGAGTAGAAAACTACTTTGGAAAAACCACTCTCAGTACACCCAACTGAGGCTCGAACCTCAATCTCCTCATCATCGGCAGTCTAGTATACAACAAGAGTAGCGCGTTAGACCATGGAGCCACCGAAGTGGGTTACACAAAATTCTTTTGTACATTTTGGGTAATTAAAGATAACCTTTGTCGCACCACGTTTTACTACCCATCCAGACTATCAGAATGTTTTACAATAATGGGGAAGGAATGAGGAATGTACATTTTAGAGAAAATGAATCCGAATTTGAATGCTGGGAAAGTGGAAAAACCATTTAAAAACATCTTCAATTAATTGTATTACTGACCTTCTCGTCATTGGATAACCAAAAGCAACTAGGTCGACACCATGTTCATTTATACAACTTATTTGATATTCACTTTAAGTTTGGTACCAGGTATAGATAATCTCACCTATTTTAAGTGCCTTCAAACATTTCAATGGAAAGAGAGCACTTACTAAATCTCTATTGCTCATTTTTTAATTTAATTTAATTTTTTTAATTGAATCGGTATAAATGAAAACCGGTAATCTAATGTGGGCAGTTCTAATTAAAATTGCAATTATAATGTCTATGCTGAAACAACGAATTGGGAATTTTAAGTGCCTTCAATAATTAAAAGAATACAAATAGTAGATCTCATTTCATTGACGCTTATTGAAATAGATCTAATCTTCCGGTTGTCAAATCGGTAGGGAGAGACCCTATTGACCCAATGCGGCGAGTTTCAATTTAAATTAAATTTAGATTTCCTGCATAGTATCCTCGAACAGGAGATAAACGTAGTGAGAAGTTTTATCTTCATAAGAACTAATCTTCGCGACAAATTGTATCAGTTTACGTGGCTTCCAATCCAGTGGCACTGAAGTTTTTGCACCGAGCCAGTGTATATGTGTTCTGTTGCATGAGGACAACTTTTATCTTTCTGCCCGACCTTTTTTTTTTATAGAAATTCAAAATAATGGAATTATAGTCCTCTTCTATTTTCCAATAAATGTTATCACCGTGGGAAGGTTTCACATAAATTGAACAACTTTATTAATCGGCGGAGGCTCAAGAGTTCCAACTTATATTAATGAGAGTTGTTAAACGAAATTCAGGACTTCATATAACCCAATTTAGATAGATTCGCTGGTAGCCCAATGTCCACTGGAATAAAAGAACAAAGAAGTCCTACCAAAAGGTTCGATTGTCAATTTTGTGAAACGTTTCCTACACAGAGTGATTCTTTTAATCGAATCCTTGCCAAGGGAAATACCACTATTGAATCGCCCAATCATCTATGGGGCCAAGGAGTGTGGAGCCCTGTAAGAATTAGTTGAAATTTAACTTTAGTCACGGGTAAAGTCATATCTGAATCTAGATTTCAATTAAATTAAATTAAATTAAATATTGTTGTAAAATGACTTCTGGGCATGGTAATCAAGCCCATGACCTTTAACTTAGTGCACTGATGCTTTACTACTGAGCTATCCATTATTATTATTATTATTATTATTACTAGCACCACGTCTTACTACCCGCTCAGGTTATACGCACTTACACTAATGTGTAATGGTAGGGTGATTGTGAGATGAACTGGAGGATCTACAGTTTAACGTGGAATCCGAACCACGGTGGAGGCCTGAAATTCCACACATTCACAATAAACGTCTTGTCAGAGATTAAGGAGGGGTTTGGCAATTATATAAATCTGTGACGGGACAGAGGATTGAACCCCGGACCCTCAACACAGAGGTCCGACACCTTACCCCTAGAGAGCCAGGTCACCCAAACTGAGCTATCCATAAATATCTCTGTGCACAGTGTGTTATTCGCTCGTATGTTAAGGCAGAGTAGGTGATGGGCGTGTGAATTCATCTACTCCTAGTTGTATTATTGACCCTCAGTTACCGGGTACTCAGGATTGACTTTACGCTGCCGATCATACATGATTGTGTACAGCTTTGGTGATAAGAGTTAAGGTGGAAATTTACTTTCGTTACGAATATGGATCTAGATACATCTTTCAACTAAATTAAGCATAGTCGAAAAATTACACTTGGACATGGGAGTTAAATCCGGTACCTTTAACTTAGTGCACCGATGATCTACCACTAAGTTATCCAGGAATCGTCTCGTTATTGGGCTCATTACTCCCTCATAGCTGACCCCGAGTCTAGGGTTAGTGGGAAATCAAGAAACCGTTTAATCTGCACGTCTATCACAGACTTTGCCTTAAATGATGATTGCAAATGACCCTGTGCATGTGACAATTCCTGAATAGATCAGCGGTTGAGCATTGTTGCACTAAAGCTAAGGGCACAGAGTTCAATTACAGTGTCCAAATGTAATTTTATAATTTGGCGAATATAAATTATATTTATTTTAAATAGCTTTGCACAAATTGTTTCTCGAATTGATCAAGAGGTATAAAGTGTCAAGCTGGATCGCTAGTGATGTGGAGGTCAAGATTTGAATCTTGGTTGGGTGCACTAAGAGCGATTTTCTATTTTTCAATTATTATATGATATCCCAAAGTGATGGAGGGTTTGTTCTTGTAAACAACCCTCCCCGTCACTACACCTTAACCCATTAATAACTAAGGTGTTAAACATAATATTAAAAAAAATCCCCCCGGTGAGGTATGATTTATCAATAAAGTTGATGTTTTGTTGGTTTTGGGCCAGTGATAGTTCAAATACATTTTATCAACGATTTTTCATTTCTTAGTTTATCAAGATTAAGTATGAATCTTGTGAAACTTCGTTAAAATAATATGATGATGTTTTATGGAACTATTCTATGTTGTTGGTTTGAATGATTACGATGAGCTAATATTTAGATTAATTTCGAAGAAAATTAGGCTATTTTATTTATCCACGATAGTGAAATATAGTAAGGGGGCGTTCAACTATTACATAAGCAAATTTTTGGCTATTTTGTACCCCTTCCTTCCTTGTAAGCAAAAATAAGCAACTCTCCCCTTTCTTGCTTACGTTATATTTTTTGACTATTTTTATGTAAAATTTTCACATCACTAACAATTTTTTTTTGCAATTTATACATGTTGATAATTAATAAAATAAAGTTGTAAATTAATGGTGCTAAATATTCACAATAAACATTGCTGTAAAATTAATTTAAGTTTATTATACTAAACAGGTAAAACTGTAAAATGTTATAAAATCATACACAAAATAATTTTAACTTACATTAAATTTATAAAGATTAGTATTACAAATGAATACATGATTTATTATACTTAAGCTCTAAACTACTTTTAATCTGACGGCCAAGTACCTTGAATCCACGTCTCGACACTTGTAACTATTATGTCTCCCTTTGGCCGTCTCTTTTTATCTTACGTAAACACTGTTCTCACCCCCTTTAGTACTTGTCCGCAAAAATAAGCAAAGCTCAAACAAATCCCTTTCCCCCTCTAAGGTGCTTACGTAATACTTAAACAACCCCTAAGCACTTGAAACATTTTTAAAAAGTTTTTTTAGTACTGCGTCTTACTTCCCTTTTGGGTTATATGCCTATGCACTAATTACACTAATGGGTTAAGGATTAAGAAGGCTTAATTTAGAAGAAATACACCCAAATTTGCGTGAAGAGAGAGTGAGAAGATTTTAGGAAAAACCACCCTCATTGCACCTGACCTGGATCGAACCCCACTCTCCCTTTCTTTGAAAGTCTAGTCAGACAAGAAAGTAGCGTGTTAGACCACGTGGCCACCGAAACGGGTTTCACATTATAATAATGTATTAAAATGTGTGTAGGCTTTAATAATCATTTTAAAAATGTATATAACTAAGAACCGAGAATATAGGTTGACTTGTATTTATTATAAGCGCTGAAACCGGTTCCGGTTCTTAAATGAAGAACCAAGGGAACCCAGAACCAACCCCACTCATACCTAATATAAAATGAATGCTGTATATGTGAGGAATGGTAGAAGTGTTGATTTGATTCCCCGATTCATTCTATTTGCTAGGAAGAGACAGACACTCCAGACTTTCCCGGGAAAGTCTGGCGTCGAAACGCCATATATCTGAGTACCCCGCAGTATGGACTGGATGCCGGGGGGTGGGGGGATGGAAGAGTGAGGTAGGAGGGAATAGCAAGGTTTGCCTCTCGTAGTGAATATGAGAAGAATTGATGACGATCGAGTCAGTTTAGTGAGTACACCACAAATACCCCCTTTTATATTTTTCACGGTTTCCCTCGCACTTTCCGAACACCTCCATACCGTGGGACCACCAACCAAAAGACAGTATCTGACAGTTACAAAAAGTTGTGGAAACTGCATCCATTTATCAAATTATATGTTCTTTAGTTGTAACTTTTGAGATAGAGTTTTTTTATTGTTCGTCGTGCTTTTGGACCTATTTGTACACTCCATTGTATTATTATTATTATTATTATTATTATCACGTCTTACTACCCGTTAGGGTTATACGCACTTACGCTAATGTGCAATGGTAGGTTGATTGTGAGATGAAATGAGGGACCTACAGCTTAACGTGGAATCCGAACCACGATAGAGGCCTGGGATTCTTCACATTCACAAGATGTGATTAATACACGTCTTGCCAGAGGTGAAGGAAGGGTTTGACAATCAGATAAATCTTTGCCGGGACCGAGGATTTAACCCCGGACGTCAGCATAGAAGTCTGACATCTTACCCCTATAACGCCATCACCCAATCCACTATAAGATAGGTAGTAAGAGTGTTGTTTTAGTGAGGAAATGTCCCCAAATTTGTTTGGAAGGAAAGAAATCCACAATTAAAAAACTTTTATTTTGGCACCGCATCCTACTACCTGTTCAGGTTATACGCATATGTACTAATTACGTTAATTAGTTAAAGATCAATAAGGTTGAATTCAGAGAAAGTGTACCCGCATTAACGTTGAGGAAGAGTGGAAAACATTTTAGGATAACCAACCCTCAGTAAATACAACTGGGATTCGAACCACAATTTTTCCTCTCACTGACGGTATAGTTTAACAAGATAGTTACGCCTTAAGCCATGTGGCCATCGAAGAAAGTAACTGAGTAGGCTACGGCTGTTGGGGGATTCGATCTCTCACATCCACGTCAATGGCAAACCAGACCAGATAATACGCCTTTGAGCACGTGTCGTCAGCAATAGAACTGCAATAATTATTTTAAGTACTGTCCCAGGAGCTTTATTTTACATCCACGTCCTGCCACCCACCCGGATAATACACATTAAACTACATTAATGGGTTAAGGATGATGATAGTAAAATTTAGATAGTTGATGTATTTTGTGTGGAGGTGACGTGAAAACCTATTAAAAAAATCATCCTAAGTAAGCTCTGTAAGGATTCAATCTCTGACTTTCAGTTACCAACAAACCTGAAGATTAGATGAGCTCAACATTTAGTCCACACGCCCATCGGTGTGGATCAGGAACTAATAGTACTAGCCATATAAAAGCAATATTAGCAATTTATCTACGATAAACCTTTACACTATAATAACTGATAAACTATTAACTAATACTCTGATGGGAGAAAATCTTTAATTATTGTCGTTTTTTACAGAATTTGATGTAAAAGATTAGTTTCATGAAGAACTATAATTGTAGTGAGCTCTGTATAACTTGTAGCTCCCCGGATTTCATAAAAAGTGAAGACGTTCCTACCGAGAATGGAACCAGTGTCTCTGAGTGTCGATTAGTTAGTAACAAGTGTTTGTTCGTTGATTTGTAGGTGATAAGCCTGAGGCTACGCGGAAGGGAATGATACAATAATTAAACTACTTCATTCAGTAGGAAATCGTATGCAAAGATAAATTAATATTAAAATACAGGTAGTTGTGAATACACCATCAAACCTGCAACAATTTTAATATTAGTTTAACTTTCAATGTTTCAACATTTTTCCTTTTGATTTGTAAAACCATTCATCTCTAAAGTAAAGTCTTCAATACATTTTTAAAAGGGTCACCTAAATTAGACAAGAATATTTATTTTTTAAGAAAACACAGAATCATGTTTATATTATGAATTAAGTAGTATAAGATATTATTTTAAAAACAAAGATAACACATTTCAGCGTAATCAATAAAATATTTGAAAATCATATTCAATCGTGTTGTAATTTTTTGAAGTATGCCTCTAATTAATTTCTGATCAAAATAAATGTGAAAATTTGACACGTTTACCAAAACATTACCTTAAAATGTTATTTTAATTTTAAAATCCACATATAAGCATATTTTGTAGCTGTCTGTCAATACGCCGTACACATCAATCATATCACCAATTAAATCGTAGCCTCAATTTGTGGTTTGGGGGGTGGAAACCCAATTATTTGGTGCAGAAACTTGTAATTTCGCTGGGATGATTGCAATTGCGTCTACCTATCGATTTTATAAAGCTATGGACGTGTCAAAATTTTAAATGTGGGTTTAAATTCATGTGGATGGATACAAAATAAACTTATAGGGTTGTACGGCGATATTTAAACATGAGTGCGTGAAGCTAAAATCTAAATTTGAGACATTTTCTTTAAACTTCTGTAATTTTAGGAGGATATTTCTTTATCACGAATTAGTTAAATATAATATTTTAGCCATTCGATACATTTCTTAGAGGTTGTGTTATTACTCCATGGTGTGATCCCGCGAGCGAGCTATACCGACCAAGCCACCTCCGCCATAAGCGAAGATAGTGCCAACATTTGCTGATAGATGGTGTCATGTGGCTAGCACAACGAGCCCCCACCCATTAATCCCAGTTTTCTAATCCAAAGCTTCTACTTCCTTATTCGATTAGCTCCTAATTTGTCCTCAATAGGCTGTGTTTGACGCCGTTACAGACAGAATAATTCACAGATAAATTTGGGAAGCATCACGGATCAAACCCGGGTCCTCTTGAGTCTATAGCCAGGAGCTCTGACCACTAAACCACCGTAGTTAGTAAATTTGTAATAGTAAATCTATAATAATATCACATCGTTAAGATTGATAATTTACTATTATTAACTTCATGGATTCTATGACAAGTCTGTTAATAGAAAGCGAACAACCTCAACACACTGATGTCAGTTTTGTGTGTGCTTTTTATAAATAGTTTAATACTGTGGTTCAATACAGTTATATTAAATATGATAAAACATTATTTAACTAATGATTTTAATTGGTGAGTTTGTATATCTCAGGTTTATGTGCCCTTTTTTTTAAAAAAAAAAGTTTAATAGTTCAATTCACTTACACCAATGATATAAAAATATTTTTTAAGTAATGATTTTAATTGGTTTGTTTGTGATGCAAATTTTTATATCATTCTTATTGAAAGGAAGCAAGAAATTTGTAAACAATCTATGTTAAAAAAAATAGCTTAAAAAAACTACCTTTATTTGATATTAATTAAATCTTGGTTTTTCTGTTAAAAATAAAAACATCCATCTTTGCAGCCATCGCAGCTGGTACCAGGCATTATCTATTAAAACACCAATGCTAATATTTAAAAAGGGTAACTCCATACATACTATTCCTGTGAACTAAAAGAGCCTCAACTATTCCTCCTTTACGTTTTACAATATCACAAAGCAAAATGAACTAGAGGCCTACTTGTAGGTGACTCGTTTACTGGAAAGTGAAAACCATAATTTAGATAGTCATTTCAAAATGCTAATTATCTGGTACATCCATGTTCTTTGAAAAGGAATGAGAGTATATGGTTACCCCCTTCTCTTTTCGAACATCGTAGAGGGAGCAAAGCCTCCCGTTACCAAAAATCTACATTAATATTGCTTTGAAATTTCATGCCTGAAATGCCAGGTCAGCATGATGAGCACAATGTAGGCACACTCTGGGTTAGAAAAAACTCTGCTCTAAATTCATGGTGGAGAGCTTTAGGAGCTTTATCTTTATAAAATGACTAGCCCTCTATGAAGGATTTTGATTTTAATTCGTATTATTACCCATGGAGCCTAGCTTCCTATAATGAAGATAATCGTTTAGTTAAGACGGATGTAAAAACAATTGTAATAGCTATAATAAGATTATAACAAATAATTATATTAAGAACGCGACTGTCGGAAAAAAAGAAAATAGAGGTATCGTCCCTGAATTACTAATATATGCATGGGTAGCATAACTGTCACATAGGGCGTTATTGTTGTTTGGAATGGAAAATTATTCATCCATAAAGTAGACAGGGAAATACAT
Source organism: Timema californicum (assembly GCA_902141385.1). NCBI lineage: Eukaryota > Metazoa > Arthropoda > Insecta > Phasmatodea > Timematidae > Timema > Timema californicum. The sequence continues at coordinate 4,311 of CABFOW010007758.1, read as the reverse complement.
TTTACTGAAACTGAATGTACACAAACAGATCTGCCTCTCTTATCAAGACATGCCTCGGTGGCATAATTTGCTAACGCGCTAGTTTCATGTTGAGCTAGACTGCTGAGGACGGGGATATCGAGGGATATCTCGGTCGTATGAACTAGGGATGGATTTTCTTAAATTATTTTCTACTCTCCCTCCACGCAAATGTGGGTCCACTTTATTTATATTCAACCTTCCCAATTCCTAGCTCATTAGCGTAATTAATAATTAAGCGTTAAACCTGAACGGGTAGTAAGACGTGGTGCTAAGTATTATTATTATTATCAAAGGCTATGTGCTTTAACGGCGTGGCGGCCCATTTCAAGAAAAAATATCTATTATTGAGATGATGTGGCTAAGTGCTATGCTTTACTTACTTCTAGAAAGTATAAAACTGGACCTAATGGTTTTTCTATATGTCAGATGAGATTATTCTTATGAAAATTGCACTATAGCTGACCAAGACACCTACGGCGGGAAGACCAAGTAGATATAGCGATGAACAATAAGAGTAGGGTACTGATAAGAAGAAACTTATTAATGAAGGTTTTTTTAGCTAAATATTAATAACATTTTACCACATTAATAGTATAACTTATTTGTATTGATACTATTTATTAATGTTTACAGCTGCGGATTATATTACTTGAATTATAAAATATATATCATTTTAGAAAATTTTATAGATGTCAAAATCGTTTATTTCCATCAGTTTCTTATTGTACTTATATTAAAGGAGCTATCAAGATAATATGTTAGTAGTATTTCTAAGTATAGATAAAAGGAAGGTGCTTTGGTTCAGATTCCTATATAATCAAAATATAAAACAAATTATGAAATTGAATGTCCCCTTTGATAATGCTGACTTGATGGCCTGGGGACTGAGTGTTGTGTTGGTTCTAAGGTTATTAGTTTGTAAGCAATGGTATTTAAACCTTGTCTAAATTTTAAAACAATACATAGTTACTGAATCTTAAATTCACAATTAAGTGATAAAAGGGAAATTAATTTGATTTTTCTTTAGAGTACTCGGCCGTTAGAATATGAAAATGTTATTGACTCGTATAGATGGGATTTCGGACAAAGGCTTTAGCCTCGTACTGTCTGATTTTATGATGAGGATAAGGTCGGATTTAGAGTACCAAACTAATATACTGAGGCGATTTTTACTAAAGGGGTCTTCACACTTCCTCCAAATTCTACCCTCCTGATCTCCACCCCATTAGTGTAAACATTAATTTTGTCCAGACGTGTAGTAAGACACGGAACACGCGGAAAATCTACAAGTTATTGATATAAATTGATCCTACAAGTTTTTCAAATTATTACTTTTCCAAAACTTTTTATAATAATATCTCGTAACATACAATTTTTTTTATGGTTGAAATTGGCAAATTTAAAATAATTTCAAATAGTGACAATTTGTAAGTATTTAAATGTAGAGATAAGTTGTGTGAGGACCGAAACATATTTATACTTAACACAAACCGTGGCATAGTACTCTAATATATATTTTGTATAGCTGAAACTCCAAAAATTCGATCATAATATAATATATTTTAGAAAAAAACCCGTAAATAAACATATCTAATACTGAAATTAAAGTGTTATTTATGGTATTACCAGGAATTAGTTCTGATTTGTTCTTCTGTGTGGAATTTCTAAGCAAGTTAAATTAATTTTACAAATATTTTACTGTAATGTCGTGACTTAACTTAGAGCCAACCCTTCTAAACTTGGACACACGTAACTGTGGGCAATGTGCTTTGCTAGGTTCATTATATTGAAGATTAAAGAAGACCTTCCAAAAGACCGCGTTGACGGGAATGCTAATGTATCTTCCTAATGAGCTCTATCTATTCCACTACCATCCGAAACATAAACCACAGCAGATGTCAAATAGGGTTCGGTGGCTGACCCATCGAGCAGTTGGTTCAAAACTAGATTATGTAGCTCGAATATTCTTCCTTTGCATGATTTACAAACAGACAAACAAACAAATTAACTTGAAAATTATATAATGGCAAGAGCTTAATAATTTTATTTTTCACTTATTGTACAGTTCTGATTAAGCGTAATAAATTTATAATTTTTTTTTCAAGTCCTGCGTCTTCCTGCCCATTTAGGCTATACTATAATGGGCAATATACGAGGAAGGTTGAATTTAGAAGACGTACACTTGCGGGGAGGGAGTATGGCAAATTATTTTGGAAAAACCACCCTTAGGAAAACCGAACGGAATTAAAACCCCGATTTCCCTGTCATTGGAAATCTAGGATAACGTGAGAATGACGCCTTAGACCATGTGACCCCCAAACCAGTTTTCACAGATATTCAAGAACTGTTAAGGTTACCACATGAAAACAACTAAACTCTCTATTTCTACTGGAAAAATATGGTATCTATTTTGGCCCAAAAAATATGTTGCTATCAATACTGCAAAAACACTGCTTTTTTTCTCACGAACCCTACTATTACACCTTAATAGATAATTTCACGGTCGATTTACAGGGAAATTGTATACTATGTTACGCTCTAACCAGAAAGTATATTGACGTCTAGTTTTCTGTATTTTTCACTTGAAAACAAAGGCATTGGGTTCATTTTAAATGATGTTTACCTTAAAACAATTTTTTTCAATTTTTTTTACATTTAAAAAAATATGGTTTAACAATTTCACTTGTCTCAAATTCACCATTTTCTAAAGTAGACTACATTAAACCACACTACAATACAACGTCTGACTCAAGCTGTATTACACAAGCTTGATGTTTTACTAGAGGGCGGGGAGGTGGAAGAGAAGGGTGAGGAAAATAAATATAAAATTGATTCAGTAGCTATATTATGTAGAGTTCTGACGTATATTTAAGGTTACAGTTTTAGATATTTGTCTCAATGAGTGCGGTATTTATTTACATACTTACAGGTATTTTATGTGTACTTTGTGAATTAACTGATTATATCAGCAATTAACTTAACTATAACATATATCTAGCGGTAAAGGTGAACCTTAATTTCACCCATGATAAATATTTTGACCTAGTAGAGAATCGATCCTAGTATACTCACTTCAGAAGGTAGAAGCAATTCCAACAGGAATAAGTTGGCAAAATAGATATTTATACATATATATACAAAATGAATGGGTGGATGAATCTAATAATAATAATAATAATAATAATAATAATAATAATAATAATAATAATAATGTGACAGTTTTATTTTAAGAAAAACTCACTCTTTGTTGAATATTTAATAGGACCCATTCACTATAACCTGATCAGATAGTACGTCGCAGTGCTGACAAAAACAATAACGCTCCTAATTTAATTTAATAATGTCTGAAAATATTGATAGAATGGCAAAGAAATGAGTAAAATTTTAACGAAATTCATAGGAGTTTCCAGTATTGTTCTTTAAGATATAACTTTGGTAATATAACGTTCGAATTTTAAGCTAATTAGGGGGAATGTCGTTTGAAAAATAACATATTGTAAACAGATGCCTTGCTGGATGGCTTACTTATTGGAAACGTCGAATCTGTTAGTTTCATCATTAAAGACACTAACTAGTTCTGTTTGAATCCCTTTAAACATTGATTTGAATATATTTATTTCATCTTTGATGTTCGAAGCGTTAAACATCAGAAGGTGTTAGGTTTGTTGACAGAGGTACATAATAAGCTTATTTATTATAAGATTCAAAAGATTAATTATGCTTTTCAATTTAAAACTTTGATCAAAGTTGTCCAAAATGGACAGCTTTTAAAGCTGTAAAATGGGATTTCCATCTCACCTAGGGTTTTATACATGATAAACATAAAATATAAAACATATGTTGGTCACATTTTTTTATCGTCTTGTTACATTAGCTTGAAAGGAATGTGAGGTTAACACTGATATTAAATCGTATTAATAAACAACTAGCTGGCACGTTGACGCATTATGAGTCAATTTGACCATGATACAATAATATTTATCTGAACTGTAGCTTTTGGATTTTAGAAATGTAGACTCATATAATATTTGATAAATACAATTTCATTTAAAACATAAAATTAAAATTGTTTTTTTCTATCAAGTGGCGGAACCGGCTCAACTAGTGAGAACCAATAAGAAACCACTTGGATAAAGAATTAGCTGATCTGGTCTAGAAAACTGATATAGCTGGCCAGAGGGCTCATTGTGATGATCACATGACACCTTCTATCCGCAAATGTTGACACTATCTTCAACAACATGTGGTGGCTAATTGGTCGGTAAGCTTGCTTGCCAGCTGATGCCTCGT
>CABFOW010007757.1:0-21976 GCA_902141385.1 Timema californicum | reverse complement strand
ACATCAAACAATAAGAATAGCTAATGATGATTATTATTAAATTTATATTTCTCAGGTTCTAACATAAAAGTAATATTTAAATGGTTAAATTTAAAAATTATTATTTACTAATGAAGAAGTTAAAGGTAGCAAAAATTTGTTTTTTTGAATATAGAAACTAAGATCTTTATAGATAGTTGAATTTGATAATTGATTTGTTTAATATTATTATAAATAAATGATTAATCTTTTCTTCTTTATGTTTTTAATATCATTTGAATACAAGGCTCAAATTAATCATAGTCCTAGTTTAAATATTTTTTTCCTTTAAAATTCAAGAAAATATGAAATAATAAAGTAGTAATTTACTGGGCCAATGTCATGTTTGATTAATTATTATTAATGTATTGATTTATATTATTTTATGCAACAAGGGTCAATGTCATGTCTAACTCTAAGTCCTTAATGACCTTGAAACTAGAATTTATATTTTCTAGATTTATGCTTGATGGATGTTAAGCCACAAAAGTTTTAATTTCATTGAGACATAATTGTAGAAGATATTATCACTAGAAGAAATAGCAAAATCTTTGAAAGCCTTTCATGAAAAATTACTTTTTTGACATTGGCCCTTTTAGCACCAAGCCACAGGATTTATTTCAGTAATTATTAGACAAAAGTCAATCAGTTGTTTATGCTCGTTTAATGGCTGATAAAATGAATAACGGTATGGTGAGGAAGTAAAAGCTGGTATGCTTGTATTTGAACAGTAATAATTCAACAATATGGAAAATAAAGATATAACTTTACATTGGAAGAGTATATGTTTTCGTAATGTCTGTAGATGTTCAGACACTTTAGTAACAGTTTAGAAAGGCTCTTCTAGCTTTTGATATTTCATCAATAGATTTGTTTGTTAATTGTTTTCATAGCTTTATTGATATAAAGCTAACCTGGTCTAATTGAATTGAATTAATCTTTTTAGCAATAATGTAATCAACTATGCTTTTCTTCGTTCTACTAGATAAAGTTAAGGCCACTTAAACTACTGTCATTTTTGAATGAATTTAATTACTCTTTACATTTAACTCTTTCTTATGCTATCTTCTATTTATTATTATTATTATTATTATGTTAGCTTATTCCCTCCTATCCTTGTAGTATTTTCTTGAGTGGCCTATTGCTACGAGTTAAAGAAATGAGAGGGCGTGAAAGACATTGTCTTCATGAAACCTCTTAGCACATATTATGACCAGGAAGTGACAAAGTGGCTTAGATTGAACCCCGGCAGAGCCTTTGCCATGTTTCAACTAGCTGAAATAGTGGGGAAAGCTTTTGTAGAGCCACAACTATGACAAATGCTATTAATGGTTTCCAGGCTACATGGATTTGGCCATTTGCCCCGATTCTGCCTTTGCTGCTTCAAGCATAACTGACAACGTTCAATTAAGTCAGTACCATCCAAAAATCTTTGATGAAAATTAAGAAACTCGAGAAATAGGTCTTGCTACTGACTGAAATACAAAACAAGGACAGATTGAGAAACCTATAAAACCAGAGTCTAGATTTGGGTCATTAGAGTCAAGTAGGCCTAAAAAAATAGAGAAACGCCTCAGTGAACTCGGATACTCACACTAGAAGGATAAAGGCCTACTAGAGCAGCTATCGGCTGCACCGTGTGAAGTTCCCGAATTAAACCAAGATAAATCAAGTTTATTCGGTTCCTCACCGGAACAAATAGTTCCAATTCCTCATGTCGGAAGAGATGGAATAAGACAAACAAACCGGACCGAGGTAAAAACAGCAGTACTCACTAGCTCTGCCTATAAGCTTGAACTGGAGAGATTTGAACAGAAGGAGGGTGTTCAAGTAAGAAGAGACTGAAGTTGGCAGGCAAGACATAGTTAGGCCTAAAATGAAGTCAAATAAATAAAAGATGAAACAGATAGAAAGCGAGGATAATGAGGAGAGGGGGAAGATGCTGAGTGCTTGTACTGCGGTTATTTTTATCCTGAATCCACAGACTGATGTATTTGCTGTTCCATGTGTAGACGATGGGCTCACTGTTCATGCGCCGGGGAAGATGACGGAGATGCGGATGTGAATCATATGTGTGCACTTTTCCAAAAAAAAAGTCCAGACAAATGTTTTTGTTTAAAAAAAACCAATCAATTTTTTTTTTAGGTTCCATTTATACACAATATTTTCCTTCAAGATTGTCTTATAATTTTCTATTTTAACATCTCTAATATTTGTAAACAAAATTCTTAGAAATAATATGATATTATGATGAAGTTATTTAAACCAACAGTTTCATTTAAATACATCCCATCTTGCCCCGTGTTGTACTCCATCATGATGGGGTAATTGGTAAGGTTTCAAAATACCAATTACTGAAGGAATGTTAGCGTACATTCACCATTTTTCATATACATTCTTTAACTAGTTGTGTTTGGCTATCTATACTTTTTCATTTATTTAAAAAAAAATGTTTACTGTATATGAAGTCTTAACTACCCCGTCTTGCCCCACCTTCCCCTATTGTTGTTTTGTTTCAAGGTATATAAATAACTTATAACAAGCACATATGTTTGACTCATTTAATTTGTTTCATTATTCTCAAATTGTATACAACTTGTATAATACACTAAATAAAACATTTTTATATTATATTATTGCTTAAATAAAAATAAATATTTAATTTATGACTTACATAAACAGTACAAAAATAAATATGTTATGACCCTCTTAATTTGTCACAGTAAACTTGTTACAAATGGTTAGAAAATAATTGTAATAAATGTGTGTTTTTAAGACCAAGTTAGCTAAGCTAATCTCTGTAGCAGAAAGTTACAAAAGAAAATATCACTAAAGGTAAATTGTCACAAAACCAATTACATCGATATTTCCATTTCAAAAAACCTATACACACCTACATTTATTATTTATTTGCAAAATAAACTTTTAAAAGTTTGTCTAAACCAGACATTTGTGTTAAATTTCAACATGTGCAGATCTATATTTATTGTTTGTAACACTATATTATTTAACAGTTTTAATATGTACACATATGTTGGCAACCTAATTGAAGTTTAAGAGAGGCAGGGGGGAGGTCAAATTTTGTTTTAATATGTACACACACATATACTACTTGAAGAATGTAGGTCTGTAATATTCCTTAGGTACGGACGAACCAGGTGGCTGCCAAGGGCACTAAACAGAGTTCCAACCTACCCTAACGTACCACTCTTAAAAAGTTCTCTTATGTCTGTCATCTAGGAAAAATAGCACCCTAAAATTGCTTTTTGCAATTATCTCAAACCGCTCATCATCTCAAAGTGTCGGTTGCTATAAAAAATAAAGAAGAGAATGTTCTACAAAATCTGTTCTCACGGGTTACATTCTCACATTCCTTTGTAATCCTAACCGTTTTTGTACAATCTCACAGGGGAAATGTTTGGAATATATATATTTATCACTTCTTCTTACTACCCATTAATTCAGTATTATATTTGATTACCATTTATGGAATTTCTTTTCAGATTATTTTCCTATCATGTCCAGGTTATGTTAGGTTTGGGGACTGTTATATAGGGAGGCGTCAAAAAGCAATCCCACTCGGGCGCATAATTTATCTCGGGCTGTGCCTGGAAAAATTTATACAATAATGTCAATAATATTACTTATATTTTCTTAAATGATTAAATTATGTATTATTTTAAAGTTTAAACAATGACAAATTATTCAAATATTTCAAGATCATTTGTTAAAAGATGTTGGTAAAGGTAAGATATTCATGATATGTAAAAACTAATTCATATGAAAATAGGCATATTCACTATAAATATATCCTATTGTCATTGGGAATCAACTTATTTCAACACATCCTATTAGACTATCAACTCATTCATAGATGGACCTGATTTTCATTATTGTCAAGACAACCTAATAATGTTTATGGGGAGCTTTCAATAGGTATCTAACGATAAACAAATGTACTTATCTTCTTTGTAAATATTACTCATTTAGTGAAAAACCCTTGGATGATAAAATATATTATAAATGTATTACTATTTTTCTATGTGTGCATTGTGGTCCAAAGTTTAACTAGTAAAATATTTCAAGATAAATAAAGATGGGTGCCCCTGATAATTTTGAACTATCAGTCGAAGAGTAAATAATTGATTCATTCAGTTATGTCAATTGGATTTTTCAATAAATATATCTGATTTTATCTAGTAAAGGAAAGAAAATACAACCAAAAATGTGCTATTGTCAATTTGATTTCCAAGCAATTAATTTAATGTGTTATAAGTGAGTAAAGAGTTTTTATCTAATTTTATAAAGTCGTCTGGGCCATCTCTTTAAAACCACTTTATAAACAGTATTTTTTCTAGCACCATGTCTTACTAACCGTTCGGGTTATATGCTTTATACTAATTACACTGGTTTTATAAATTAGGAAGGTTAAATTTAGAGGAAGTGTACCTGTATTTGCGTGAAGGGAGAGTAATTTTAAAAAAACACCCTCAGCACACCTGAATGGGAAATTAACGTCAATTTTGTACCCATAATCAGCATAAACTGTGAGAATAGCGCCTTAAACCATGCTACCACCGAAGTGGATTTATAAACTGTGTTATTTTACATGTACATTAAACTAAACATGAACATGAACTCACCTTAGGGCTGTGAGATAATATTTTGTATGACTGTTGGCAACACTGAGTCTAGACTGCCTTCTATACATACTATCCGTTAAAGTAACCCATATGTTACCTGCTTCAGTGGCTGAAGGGTATAAGGCGTCACTCTCGCGTTAGACTGGCTTGCTGATGACGGGGAGGTTGAGGTTTGAATCCCAGTTGGATCTACTGAGGGTGTTTTCTACTTCTACACAAATGTAGGTAGACTACTTCTAAAATGTTATTTCCTCGTCCCAATCCTATTAGAGTATTTAGCATATGCATAGCTGATTGTTTAACTATATTCCCATAAACATATCAAGTAGTACAAGTAGTTGACACTTTAAAATTAAAATTTGAATACTAAGTGTTAGAACGAGTTCAGAAAGTTATTATTTGTAACATTAATTTCTTTGTTTCATTATGGAATACACTAATTTGTGAACTAGTTTATAATTATCTAGACGCCAGCGGTTCTTGTTAGTAGATGTTTGGTTACAAGTAGATTCTTATTAATTTGTTAAAGAAAGTGCTAAGATAGAGGTTTAATTTTAGTGTATTGTTTAGTCATAATAAATGGTCTTAAGTAAATTAACCTCACAAGGCTTATTAGCAAAGAACACTGAACAATTTGGTATAATTTTTTCTAAATATTCTTATATTGGAAGCCATTTTGTAAGGGACGTCAATTACTGGAACAGAATATCTACATTTGTCCATTGTTTGACATCCCGTGCGGAACACTGATTCATCATTACTTGACACCATGTCATTTACTGGATCAATGCTATGTCCAAGACTGAGGTGAAGTTTTTTTAACGGAAAATAATGTTTATTGAAGTAAAAACGTTGTCGTTAGTTGATCCCATTTTTTACTTCTGGTCTTTATTTTGCAGGTGACTTGCAAGTGTCAGTTTTCATGCCATTACCCAACCTTGCAGTGTCATGTGAAAATGTCCCGCCATTAATTTCTTAAGTCTCATTCACCTCACCTTAATCAGGAGAAGGAATGGTAGCTACAAGGAACCCTGTCACAGCAGGAGACGACACTCGTTCAAGTACTTGCTTGTTTTGAATAACATCTCTGAAGTAAAGGTATGTAAAAATACCTTTTGTGAAACATTTAGAAAATCACAAAGAAGAGTTCAGTTACTAGCTGAGAAAGTTATAACTGTAAAATGTGGATTAGTTCCATGGAATCAAAATGCTGTAGACTTCTTTTTAAATTTGAGGTTACTATAGCAAAAAATAAGAAAACTCCAGGACGATCAATGCAATATTAAAATGAATGGAAAATGGTCTAAAGTTCTTAGAAAAAAAATAGGTCTCAAAAAAAAACCTTGTTTAAAAATTCTTTTGATGAACAGACTGGTGAACTCTATGACCAATAATTGTTCTGCCTGTGGAAAACGGTAAAGGTTAAGTGTGACAAACTAATAAATAATAACATTGGAACCGAACTGGAAGCACAAACTATCACTAATTCTACTACAATTAACACAAATAATGAGTTGGTTACAAATGATATTCCACTTGAAACTACTTATCAGTGTTCTAATCCTGAGACATCAACACAATGAAACAACATTCGTGGAATTAACTACAACACAAAAAAAACAACTACAAATTTCAGGTAGACCTCTCATATCAACTGAAAAAATTCAGGACAATAAAGCCGTTATTCCCACCCCCTTCTAAAGGGCTCTCTATTGGCCCAAGAAAAATAAACAAATTTAAAAAAAAAAGATAAAATACCAAGTTTAGCATAATCTCAGCAATGGCAGTTATATCTTAAAAGGAGGCAGTATTAAAAAAGAAAAGAAGAGCTGAAGAACAACATTTAAAAAATTGGCTAAACAACAAGCAAGGGCAGAGAAACGTAAAATCAAAGGTAAAACTAAGAAAATTGTGTATGATTCAACTTCCAATGAATCTGAGTGGGTATAATCTGTAAACCTAACAGATGTTATCAACATTATGTGCAAGTGAGTCTGATTGCGACTGGGATTTACACCCTTCTTTACAATGTGTAACCAAATCAATGGAGTCTTCCACATTAGCTTTTGTAGGAGACTTCATTTTAGTGAATTTGCCAGGGAAGATAAGGTATTACAAATAGGCTTGTTTTGTTCAAGAAGTATCAGAGTCAGATTAATTAGGAGTTATGTCCTTGAACTGTTGCATTTATACTAAAACAGTATTTAAAATGGATTAATCTGACATAAGTGTGATTAATAGAACAGAGATAATTAAAAAATTGGCCCCTCCAGCTTTAACTTGATCAGGTGATGAACATTAGTATGAAAGTGTTAATGTAGCTGGATAGTGTATGATGTTATTTAAAATGTATAACAATAACTATTATTAAACCTTATTTAATCTTTTTTTTTAAATCTTGGACTAGCATATTAATTTAGAATTAATATTTTATCAGTAACCTATAATTTTAGTAAGAATATCACTTATTTTTGGATCATTTATTGTTACTATCATGTTATTTTTTATAATAAAAATGTAATAGATGATAAAATTATATCAATTTTCATATTTCTCCATTATTTCCCATAGCCTTGTGCAGACAAATTGGGTATAATAGCAACACAGGGTTAGAGTGTTAAACATGTCTTTCACGCATTTGTTAAAACACTTTAAAAAACCTACTAAGCTGATTAAAAACAATTTATTTATCAGGTCCATGTTACTGATGTCCAGTACTTGAACCTCCAAGTGTCAAATATGAGTGTGGCCAAAAAATAAGCATGTTAACTACTGGAGCATTCTAGAGGTTAGTATAATATTAAGTTTTACAATTAATTAAGAACAATCTAATTTGATAATGGGAAATTAAAGAAGAAGACTTGAACTTAATGGTAGTACCATTTTGATTTCATATTAATTAACAACATAATTACTACAAACTTCTTTTAAAACAATCTCTTAATGTATCAACTACTGGTTCAGTTCCCTTAAGCCTCTCATGTTTTGTTGAATTTTGTGAGTGTCATCGGACCATTTGACTCAACTTTACTATACCTATACTAAATAAACATTAGTGATTGGTTGTTTAGACGTTTTGAACAACAAAGAGAGTGTGTTTGTATATTGTTAAGAGTGGGACCTTTAAAATACCCCAATGACTGCTTCTCTTAAAACCTCTTAGAGTAGAAACCATTAGTCATCCGTGCTGATGCTCATAGGGTTTTTTTCAGTCCTAATTTCCTTTTATTTCCTTTATTGAACATAAATTGTGTTAAAAAATGTATTAGGATTTCTTAGGGGCACACAAATCAGGGACAGTTAAATTATTAAACTCGATAAATACTTATTGACCATCTAAGAAACATTAACATTTAAATACCAAATATATGATAGTGAGAGTGAATTTAAAATCCAACATTTATTGAGTTAGCTGGTGATAAAGCATAACAACATAGTGGTAAGTTCTTTAACTAATTGTTGTATGCATACTTTATTAAAAAAATGTTAATTTTTAAACTTAAATTTAACAGACATATTATTTATTTCCCCATCAAATTAATCAAATACAATAAAAAATAGACCTGTTTCAACTACCTACTAGACAACTTTCCAACAGTTGGTGAAGATGGCGTCAAGATTAGGATATTTGTGAGAAGATTAAAGATAAAACCCTAAGAGGGCTTGTTTCCCCTCATCCAAAATTGTAAGCACCTCCAAACACCATATCAATAATAATTTGATCCAATGTAATATCCAGAGAAAAGTGATTTGAAAACAAAGTTAGTCTACTCAACACCATAGCTCTCAAAGCTTACATTTTGTTTACATCTGTATTATCAAAGAAATTGCACAAACTAGTGTGATTCCAAACAAAATAACATGGATCATTTAAATTCAGATAATGTTGTTTTGAACCAACTTCGATGTGTAACTTATCAATGTATTTAAAGAAAATTCAAATTTTGTTTGAGGGGGAAATAAGCAATCACAAATTCCTACCCTTAAGCTTCTCTGCAAATAGTCACCACTCACATTTTTATTTTGTGTACGAGTCACAAAATATAATGCCTAGTGGTTTATTTACAATATTCTTTTTAATAAAATCACTAAACTAAATATTTGAGAGGATGATATTGTTCTAATATAGTACTATTTATTGTCTCATTCATATACTGAATACAACTATGTATTTTTGTATGCATTTTTATTATTGACTTTTGTAATACAAATAATTATGTTTTGTATTTGACATGTGGCTGCCATCTCTTGCCATAGCGAAGCATGCTGGTTCTCACATATATCAACCCGTGTGGAATGTAACTTGATGTAAAGCTATACATGTGACTGAACATATGTAAAAATATAAACAAGTTAGTAGATAGTTCCGGCATAGTTTCAACCAAGGATACATCTGTAACCATAATTTATATTATAAGAGTTCATTGAGGGTTACATTAACTATACAAATTATGACATTGAAATAAATTAATGATAAATATAGCTATACATGAACTAGATGAATAGATTTCAATACTATAACTTTATCAACAGCTATACCCATGAAACAACTTTTAATTTAGAGCTTAAAGTTACAAGTCGAGATAACCAATAGTGGAGAGTTATGATTATGAGATTGATACAGAGAAAGAAAGTTGGCCATTTCAGTGCTGCCACACTATCAGTTTGTGAAGAATATTCATGTTTGCTAGAATCAGGTTGGTAGAAAAAGTAGTAAATATTTATTTAAACAATATTAGAACAAGATTACTTAAAATTGCTCTAAAAATGTTATTATTCTGTGGAACCATCATACATTATTACTAAACACCTGTTAGCCATGCGAGTAAAATAAAATAGCATAAACTCGTTCAAACATTTAGAAACAAAAGTTAAAGTTAATTTTGATGGTATAGTTGAAATAAGAAGTTAATGATTCAAATGTGTGATGTTAGTTTTGAAGTTATAGTTAAAATGAGTGTAGTTTTTAAGTTAATAATTGATATTATAGTTGAAATGTGTGATATGTTTAGAAGGTTTTTAAATGTTTGAAAATAATGTAAACTGAAATTAATTTTTTTTATTTAAATTAATCCTTATAGATAATTATTTAAAGTATTAATTACATTATGGAAATGTACTTGCACTCGAATTTATTTTTAAAATTTTATTTAAATATAAAAATATAATTATAAAAAGTTTTTTTCATTACTTATTACATACCACTTCATATAATAAATGTAGCCCAATATTCTATTGCCAAGTGTTGTGTGTGATGTAATTTGTGAATTAATAAAAATATTTATACCAAAGAGTAAATTTCCTCACAAAGACTGCTTTTGTTTATATTTTTCTTGCTAATAGGATCATGCAGGGAGTCAATATTTTGGTAAACAAGAACATATTAATAATGTGATAATCAATATAAGACTATAAATATGTCTTTAAAAAGTTACTTTTGGGTTCAGTTTATTATATAATAAAGACAAAACTCATATAAAATATATATCTATGGTAAATATTTCAAAATATATAAAATAAATATACATGAAAATGCTTCATAGTTCATACAAGCCAAAATTTTTGGTTTTAATTTATCAAGTTTGGTTTCTAAATAAGTCTTATTGAACAGTAACTAAAAATCAAATTGAAGAAAAATATACTTTGGCTTTGGCTGTCTTAAAATGTGATTTATAAAAAAAAAAATCATTTTCAATAAAATGTTATCATGAAAGGAAAATAATGACAACTAAATATCTAAAATGTGAAACTTAGGCAGTGGCGTCACTAGCGTTGGTGTCATCCCCATAGACCTCGTCCCGTACCAGACCAAGAATACTTAGTAATGTTTCTTGTAACAATATTACTCATAATTGTAGTTCCCATACATCACTCAATGTAATGACAACAGTAGTGGCATAAACCACTTGAAAAATTAAAATTATACCTTTAAATTACAATATCATTCATATGCATAGCCTAAATGTATTTACAGTTATTATTATTATTATTATTATTATTAGCACCGCGTCTTACTACCCGTTCGGGTTATACGCACTTACGCTAATGTGTNGTCCCGTACCAGACCAAGAATACTTAGTAATGTTTCTTGTAACAATATTACTCATAATTGTAGTTCCCATACATCACTCAATGTAATGACAACAGTAGTGGCATAAACCACTTGAAAAATTAAAATTATACCTTTAAATTACAATATCATTCATATGCATAGCCTAAATGTATTTACAGTTATTATTATTATTATTATTATTATTAGCACCGCGTCTTACTACCCGTTCGGGTTATACGCACTTACGCTAATGTGTATTGGTATGGTGATTGTGAGGTGAAATGGAGGACATGGAATCCGAACCACGGTAGAGATCTGGCATTCCACACATTCACAAGTTGTGATTAATACACGTCTTGTCAGAGGTGAAGGAAGGGTTTGGCAATCAGATAAATCTGTGCCGGGACCAAGGATTGAACTCCGGACCCCCAGCACAGAAGTCCGACACCTTACCCCTAGACCGCCAGGTCACCCTATTTACAGTTACATAGTTGTGTGTGGTTAGAGCAAACACTATGTAAGAAAATAAAGGAATTCAAATCAAAAACGTTTAAGAACTACATTAAAACTATGTTCATTTAAACATAGAACTGTATTGTTACAAGAGATACGTTAATGGTTTAGATTTCATAATAGATAACCACCCAAATAATGTGTATGAAAATATACTTTTAGTGAAATAATACCAAAAAATAAATGGGGACAAATAAACAAGAATGTAGTGAACATGTAGACTAAATCAGAACTCCCTTCCTGGCCTTCAGAGCTGCGAACCTAGGCATCCCTTCGACAAAAAAATGTATAGACACGAAAAATTTATAGACAGTCATTTTGGTGTCACCCCCTCTGATAGTATCACCCGGTGCGGTCCCCCTCACCCCGCCGAACAGCCCCTAGTGACTCCACTGCCTTACATTGTAAAGGCTGGTGAAATAGCAGTTTTACGAGACAGTTAAAACAACATCCGTCTCTTTGACATTCCTACATTTTATTTTATTTTAAGCTCACAAACATTAAAATCTAAATTTATTAATAAAAACAATGTTCAATCATCAAATGTTTAAGAAATATTCTTTGGGCTGACAAACAAAAATTTAAAAAAAATGTGTATGTAAAGGTTTAAATGTCATATAGGTTGAATACGTTCCATTGTTGAGTTGAGTAAAACTTATGCTGGGAGAATCTTCTGTGACTCATACATAATATATTTGCATAGTTTATAGCTAGGTTACTTGACACCCACGGTTATTAATTTCAGACTATAATTTATTAAGATGGCTATGTTCTGAATTACTACTCTTTTTTGTAAAATATTTACTAGCCATCACACAAGTCATTTTAATACTTACAGGCCCTATCCACTTAGGTGGACTAGTTCACTGATGACGGGGAGATCGAGGTTCGAATTTCGGTTGAATGTTCTGATGGGGGGTGGGAGGGTTTCCAAAATTGTTTTCCACTCTCCTCCAGGCAAATGTGGATACACTCCCTAAATATAACCTTCATAATCCCTAAAACTATCAGCGTAATTAGTATGTTTAAGCGGGTGTTGTCGAACTGGTTCGATGGTTGAAGGACCACCCAATTAGTAAGATCGAACTGGTCTGATGGTTATTACAAAGGGGTGGGAGGGGAGGGAGTGTTGTACTTAGCAGGTTAGGTTAGGTTAGGTTGCTGTACTTGTGTCTTGTCCACCTTAGAATATTTAAAACCTTCATGCACCACTAATTTACACCCAGTTTGACAAGACCCTTGGGTATGGGCTCGAAAATTCCTTATGGAATATTTTGACCGTCAGACCAGTTCGACTATACCCGTTTAAGTATATAATCCAAATGGGTAGTAAGACGCGGTGCTAAAAAAAATTACTACAGTACTTGTGGCTTTTTAACCAAATATGAATTGTAAGAAAGAAATAGTCAAAAGTATGAAAGTTGTACTAGATAGTAATGAAATGATTACATCCTATACAAAAATGGACTAACAGTTAATTCAAATGGCTTCCGATACAGTAGTACTCGCTCATACAGCGGGTTTGGTTTAAGAGTCCCGCTGTAAGGCGGAAATCACTATAGAGCGTAACATAGCCTTTTTTAAATTTCAAATGCATATACAATCCTAATAACATGTTTACATTATCATATATAAAGTACGCAGATAAAAACAATTGGATGAAAACTAACGAATGGTTACTCTAAGTTTTCATTAATTGATAGTGCCCATCATTACTGTAAACAAACTGAATTACCGAGATAAAATGGCGGCCAAAGCCATTTACTGCGCGCGTCATGCTGAGAAATGCTACAAGAGCGAAACAAGCGCTGAACATAGGGAACATATTATTGTATATAGTTGAAAACATCCGTATTAGCGGGACGCTTTACACTGATATGATATATTTTAAAATTATGTCCTTGATCAGTATCTGAACCTTGGACATTTGGCTTAGTATACTACTGTAATTGAGCTATGAGACAAACTTTTAAGTTAAAGCTACTCCCGAGACAACAAATATGCTGGTAGGCCTACTAATCATGACTCCAAGAGCATATAGAGGGAAGCATCATTGTTTTGCAGTGACATATTGACACAAGGTGATCAGATGATAGTTGTGATAAGTTTATTGCTGTATAATTAGCATCAAGTTGTGCTATTGGTAACATGACTATATTCCAGGCACAGCAACTTTAGCCTTTTTTGAAAGCCAAAAAAAGAATGCTATAAAAAAGAGTTTTGTATTTATCCTCCTTGCAAATATGTTGTGTTATTTGATTTAAATTGGCGTCATACGCCAAAGTGACAACATATTGAGATGAACGGTATATTAAAGTTTTTTAGCTGTCAGAAAAGGTGAACCGACCCTAAGAATGTGTTCTTCCCTTTGAAGCAGTGGCACACATCATCCTCCCAGCACAAGAACTACCAACAAGGACATGTTTCTGGTGATGTGACAGAGCTGATACGCTAAAATGCTACAACCGGTCACAGCCACACCTCTCCACTATTGAGCACTAGTCAGACCTTGTCATTCCCGCCCCCTCCCCTGTCCCCAGGAGACTCGCCGCCCTTCAGGGCTAGCTTCATCAAGGGTTGGCTCTGCACAGACGTCAGGGCCAAGTTGAAATACCCCCCAGGTCTTGGCTTTAGGTGACGGTTGTTCATCTCCATGTGGACAATCTTCATGAACTCGATCTGTCCGGCGAGCTTCTGGATTTCTTCCTGTGGGACAACACCACACCACTTCACCGGACAGTATTTGTACAACTATCCAATTTACTTTCAGATTGCATTGTTTGGTTAGTTAACTATTTTACACACATCATATTTCAACATTAGCTACAAAATGCATCTGTGGTAAATAGCTCTACGAAACTATACTGATCCGACAATACTCTTAGAACTAGCTACGGGGGGAGAGGAGCAAGGCACAGGCGTCCCAGCATTTAATTTCTTAACTATTGGTGGAAATGAGAGGGTTAGTGACTTTGGGGAGGGGGGTCGTTCTCCCCCTCCTTCCATATTCTTTTTTTACCGTTAAATCACAAACTGTTGATTGCAGTTTAAATAAATAAAACTTGAGACTGAACCAGGGGTATCAAGTCTATGGTGATTTTGGTGGCATGCCGACATGAACAAAATGAACTTCAAATAAAACTTTTCTCCACCTTGATATAATTTTTTTGAGGTCAATGATATTTTGACAGCCATGTCATGTCACATTGAATTTTGTGAAGTCAACAGTCAGAAATCGTTTGGCTTGCATTAAGTGCTTCTCGTGTGCTGTTGAAGACCAGCTATGACCCGAGCATAGATATATTGGATAGCTAAATACATGTTACAAACTTTTAAGGTATCTAGGAGGTCCAAAGTAGACCAACTCTTATCCGAAAACGCACTGTCTGCGCGTTGCAGACTAGAACTGTCAAAATGTTCCGTAATGGGAATAATTCTAATTTATTGGCTTACATTACATAAAAAGGTTTAGCAATGCTAAAGTAGATGGCTACAATAATTGCTCAAACTTCATTGCAAGCTTTGTGCCTGTGAAGCATGTCTTGGTACACTCTTTCAAAACTTTCAGTCCTCTTTGGATTTCTTACACTGCGACTAGAATGCGTGCTAGCAGATCTTCCTCAGTTTCAACCGGGATTTTGTAGACCAAGCTCATCATGTGGGCCCACAAGAAAAAGTCTAGCGGAGTTAAGTCCGGGGAGCGTGGGGGCCATTTTACCAATCCATGTCCCCAAAGACCTGGAGCTGATGTCTCGAACGGCGAGAAAAGTGTGGTGACGCACAGTCTTGTTGCAGCCACATCTGTTGACGAATTTGTAACGATACGTCTTCCAACAATCCTGACAATACTTCTTGCAAGAATATCACATAGACGGGGTGAAAGCATGTACGGACCAATTAAACGTCCGTCGATGATACCAGCCCACACATTGATGCTGAACTGCTGTTGGAATCTAGTGGGGCGAGTGGCGTGAGGGTTTTCTTCGTCCCAAACATGGCTGTTTCTTGAGTTGAAAATGCTTTCCCTGATGAAGAAAGCTTCATTGGTAAACAGAAAAAACTGTGGAAATGCAACTCACAACAAGCAACGTTGCACAAACTAGCGATAAAAGTAAACTCGTCGCGGGAAATCGGCTGGACTCGTTATTTGAACACTCTGCGGATGGTTGGGGTGGAGCTGTTGATACAAAACCTGCCAGACGTTCACATGATTAAAAGCCATGACACGTCCAATGGTTCGGCTGCTAATGGATGTGTTATCTTGAACTCTATGTAGCACTTATTCTTGAAATCTTCCAATACGGCGGTTCCTCCGAGACCCGCAGCTTCCCGCAATCGTCGAAAAACTCTGGGAAACACTATATGAGATGGAGTTGGACGATTTGGAAAACAGTTTGCATATAAGTGGTCGAGCAGCCCTACCATTACGAGATTCGCCGTACATTAACACCATGTTAGCCTAAGCGATAAAAGTATACCCATCCATGATCAATTGTGACTGAACGTTAAGCGAGGTTTGGGTGTTTTAGCAAAACATGTGATGTTTACAGTGGTCTCTACATTGGTCGAGTCAACTGACGTAATCATGACGTGGCAAATGCAACCCGTTATCATTTGATATTGTTTAAACAGTTCCAGTCTATATAACGCACTAATGATGCGTTTCCGGACATGAGTTCCTTATTAAAAGTTGGTCACTTTGGACCACCTACGGAGCCTAGAAGTTTGTAACATGTATTCATTTACATCCTGTATATCAATTTATTGTCTTTTTTCCACCGGTGTTATTTTTAATTGGTAACTNTGAAAAGACCAGTGATTTACAGTTTTTGTAAAAAAAAAAATTGTTTTGGCAAAACTAAATAAAATATTACTTCAGTCCAAACATTTGAGTTTAATTTTCTTCATGTGGGGATATCAACAGTTGTTGAATATTTATCATGAGCATAGTGGCACTAGATGAGAAACTTTTTAAATTAAGAGGGGGGAAAAGGTTATCGTTAAATTCCATAACACACAGCAAATGTTGATATCACCATTGAAGTAAAACTAAACTCATTGTTTGGACTGAAGCAACGTTGTATTTAATTTGACAAAAAAAAAAGTGTGTATATAAAAACTGCGTAAAGACTGGACTTTTCTTGCGTTCCCTATATTTCCACCCTAGGTTATTGAAATTAATACAACCTAAGACACTCAGTGACATTGATTTAAAACAATATTATTCTTTAAAATATTTACAATTTGATTTGATTTGAGTATTTTTTCATAACCACATTTTACCTGTTCAGGTTATACGCATATATGATATTTACTCTAGTGGGATAGGGAAGAGGAAGGAAGCATTTTAGATACAACCTAACCGCATTTGCGTGGAAGAATAGTGGGAAAAAGTTTAAGGAAAACCATCCTCGTTATACCCGACTGGGTTTAGGGGTCGGGATTCGAACCCCGATCTCTCTTGTCATCAGCAGGCCAGTCTTACACGAGTTTGACACTTTAGACCGTTCGAACACTGAAGTGGGTGAGTCATTTATTAAATTTCATAATATTCAACCATTCTTATTTTTTAATACTCATTACTAATAATAATATGTGGCACACTAGACTATTTCAAGTTCAGCTTGTCCTAAAGTGGAACACTGGTCAAAAAATTTCGCCCTCCTTGAGCTAGACCGTGCTGTATTACAAAAAGAAGTACACTATATTTGCATAATTTATCTGCAATTAAAGCACTGATAGCCTGGTAGAATAATTAATTATTAAATACAAAAATTATTTGTGAAAATGTCATGTCACCATTACGCTGTAAAAACAGATTTTTCGAGAATAAGTAGTAAACCTGCGTGGAAGACTATTTCCCCTCAGATACACGCTGGACTTTGCATGCATGACAGCAATAACACACATATTTGTGTGTTGAAATGGCCTTATTGTCACCCCCTCCCACCTGGCACGTATTTGAACGCAACAGTATAACACTCTACCACTGAGATCCATAGTTTGTACAACAACCCATACCTGTCCAAAATACAAGTGTACATTCACCGCATTACTAGCCTTCTTGAATGTGTTATTTTAGAATATGATTATATCTTCAAATGATTTGTGGTAGTTAGCTAAAGTTTACTCCTAAAATAATGAGTTTTTAAATGCCTATAATGAGGTAAATAATTTATAGACATTCTGTATATTAAGAAATAATATTATGTTTACTTTTAAATTACTATATTTAGGAGGGTTACATACTCTTGTGCCCATACACACAAGCCACGCATTAAGAGTTTCCTAAACTATATATGGTTACTTAGTGTGAACATTGTCCATAAAAAAATCAGACGTGTTGTAAATATTGTGTTATTCATAATCTGAATGTAGCGAAACAAGTTAGTTTTCCCGTTCCCTCTTGTCACTAAGTTAATGTTCAGAATTACCCACCAGCGTTGCCAACTGCACAATATGTATACTAAACTTTCTACAATTTCACCCTTTGTACAATTGTGCGATCCAATATTGGAATATTACACGAAAAGTAATAAATATCCTGGGGTTCTAGTATAAGGTAACAATATAATTAATTAATGATTAATTCCTTATTAAAAACAGTGTGATTGAGTTAAAATTTGTTATTATGATTATGTAACTTAACAATATAATTTGAATTTTTATTCTCATTTGATTCTCAGCTCAGTGGTATATGGGGTTGAAATTAATTGTTATGTGGTGCGATTAATGTTGAATATAATATAATTGCGGATATAAGCGATAGTATTGCCTCTTGTGCATTAAGCACCCTTTTTTTTTAAACATAGAATTCCAGAAACAAAAGTAGCATCCATCAAATAAGATTTTGGTCAAAAATATTTCAGAATAATTAGAGATATTTGTGAGCCTTGAGCCATTCTTCCGCTAAAATTAAAAACTTATAACTTGTAAACATGGAACATTTTTATATGTTGTTAGAGGAGAATCTATATACCTTTTGAATTATGTTTTATAATATATATATCTTATAATCCACAGTGAGCTACAATCCTACAATGCAAGAACAAAGTAACATGAACATGCATTTTTATATTGTAGAATTTATTGTTAAGGGGTTAAATTCAAATATATTAAATATGTATAAACATATATTAAATTTATTTAAAATAATATTTAGTACAGATTATATGGGTCATTCTAGAAAAAAGAGACTTTTTGGAATTAAAATTTTCGATAAATTTAACTATGCTTATTCCAGTTTAGAAATAATAATGTTTCATAATATTGTTCTGATAGTGGAAATACTAATGGTCACAATCTTTTCAACTTCTTACATTATTTACACAAAAGTATATAAAAACATGTGAACGAAGGACACATCACATGTAAACAAGGGGAGCAATCTGGAGACTAGGATACTTTTGAATAAGTACAGCAGTAGTACTGTAATAAAGTTGGAGTATTAAACAATTCTACATATTTGTAATCAAATTATGTAAATTAGGTACATTAACTAGTAATAGCTAAATATATTGATTGATTTTAGAAAATTGTTTTCTACTTTTATGGAACATGTGCTGGCTCCGTTTGTTTATAGTTGGAGGGTTTAGAACAATATCATCATCTCTATGACATATGGTCACAATCTTTTCAACTTCTTACATTATTTACACAAAAGTATATAAAAACATGGACACATCACATGTAAACAAGGGGAACAATCTGGAGACGTGGATACTTTTGAATAAGTACAGCAGTAGTACTGTAATAAAGTTGGAGTATTAAACAATTCTTATTTATGTAAAATTAGTTACATTAGCTAGTAATAGCTAAAGATATTTATTTTAGGAAATTGTGTTCTATTTTTATGGATCATGTGCTGGCCCCGCTTGTTTATAGTTGGAAGGTTTAGAACAATATCATCATCTCTATGACAGAAATGTCCTGTTTTTCAGGGAAAATAAACTTTTCTCCAACAGAATTTTTCAAGAAAGACACGGTGAATTTTTTATGTGGGTACACAGCCTGTATAACAGCAATGTAATGGCGTATAGCTTTTTCCCCCTTAACTCCCACTACAACAAAGTCATTTACATCCAACACCTTTTCTATTGTTGGCTCTTGAGTCTCAGATTCTGAGTATATATCAACAAGTTTGGTTGATTTTTGACCTGCACAAAGTTGTAAGGAATATACTTTTTGAGCTTTATTTTGACAGTAAGATTTAACAGTCTTACCAATTATTTCCACTTAATTTTAAGATCAACTAGGAGTGTTCATTAATCCTTTAAACGTAAAAAAATATATTAGAAAGAACACAAGCTATCTGAATGGTGCTCATTCCATAATGTGTACACTTCTCTGTTGGATGACACTGCATGCAGGAAAGACAACACACTTTTAGTTCATCCGATCCCTTGTTCCAAATAACTTCATGTGTGCGCATCGTTCCTTTAAAAGCTGGAATTGGATTTGGATGGTGTTCATCTATTTTCTGGGGCCGACTTTCTTCCATTCTCATTATATGGATATTCTTAACCTTTCCCCGACTTGAAAATTGGGGATGTTGGTGCCTGTAGCAACAAATATCTCTTCCGTTCTCTTCAAACAGCCTCCAATCCTGTCTGGAGCACCCTTGCCATGTCCATCTTCTGAGTAGTTCCAACGAATAGTTTTACACACACCCAACACAGATGGTAGATAGTTCCCAATCAGATGAAACATTATACAATGTCTGTATTAGACGTTGGTCCGTCACTTACAGGATTGACAGTTTTTATGTCAGTTACATAAGTCTTCAGTTTTTCAATTACAGGCATCAAGTCAGAACAAATGGCAGAGGAATCGTGTCACAAGTTCTCTGCGAGCCTCCCAAAATACACAGTTTTCATTGATTTAGTGTAATTTGAGAAAATATATGCAACATTTGTATGCAGTGAGAATTGACCTTCTGATGATGCAAAATGTGCTGCCTGGACTTCACTTGCATAATAATATTTACAACCGTAATTCTCAGAAAAATCCATGTGGATTAAACCTGCCTCGGTGGCGTAGTTGGATAACACACTAGTTTCGCGTTGAGCTTGACTGCTGAAGACGGGGAGATTGAGGTTCAAATTTCGGTCAGGTGAACTGAGGGTGGTTTTTCCTAAATTGTTTTCCACTCTCCCTCCACGCAAATGCGGGTTCACTCCCTTTAATTCAACCTTCCCAATTCCTAATCCATTAGCGTAATTAGTACTTAAAGTGTATAACCTTAACAAGTAGTAAGAAGCGGTGCTAAATAATTATAATCCATTTGGATTAAAAGTTCATCTGAACTTAACCGTTTGAGTGCCAAGAGAAATTACAATAATACGTCCTAAAAGTGCCAAGCTATTTCATTGAAAAATGAGGGATTCTATTCAAATTTTAATAAATTTGTAGTCTTTGAATCTATTGCATTCAAATTTTTACAAGAACTAGCTAACATATATATAATATTATTTAATTAAATTTAGCCTTTTTTATATTTATAATATAATAAAAAAAAATTGGCAACAATATTTTTTAAGTTTATTTATTTATTTCACATTAATTTTCAAGTTTTGAAAATTTAAATAGCCCAAAATAGAGCAAATCAGTGAAAATACCATAAAAAAAACCTGAGTAAATAACAATATCATCAAAACAAAAAACTTTAGATTTGATTTTAAAATTGGGTTATGCATAGCAGCTACAATTTCACTGAAAAACATAGCACTGTCGCTTCTGCTTGTTCCAATATTTCACTTTCGCTTGAAGATAATTCGTGTTCATTTTCATTATTTATAAATTCAGAATCACTAACTAATTGATCACTTTCGCTTGAGCTATCGTTAAATTTTGTGAGTATTTCTGTGTCTTGAATCACAGCTTTCCTTTTAGCATTCATGTTGTATTAAACAAGGCCAAAGTTAAAAGTCATGAAGTTAGAAAATAATGATTTTCATGTTCGATATATATCGAAACTTTAGGTGCAAAGATATTATATAAAAGTAGCTTGAACATACGAGAATGCAGAGTAATTAAACTCTACCCTATCTGTTGACTTAAGACTGAACTATGAACTCGAAAACATTGGATCGCTGTGAGCAACACTGGCAATTCTAGCAAATATTTTGCGCATCACCCTGAGCCAGAGATTACTACCCTGAGCGACGTTGGTACTTAAAGGGACTTGTCTTTATCTATGATCGAGTCCAAGACATGATATTCTGTTGCGTTGTGTTTATGTTATACTGTAAAAACTTTAAAATTGATTTCTCAAACTCTAAAACTAAATATTTCTTTTTACTGTTTTTCTTGGTAATCTTCTCATTTCCTTACACTACAATATGAGATAATTTGACAAGCCATTTTGTAAATATGGTTTCTTCAAGCTTTTCACACGCGTGGAACTCAATACTTTTCATACTAAACCTCTTTCATGTTCTTTCAAGAAAAGTTACGTCTGATTTGTTTTCACAAATCATGGCTTGAATAATATCTCGAGGAAAACTTTCATTAATCATATTTAAAGAGTGAAGCTTTTTTGTAAGTAGGGAAAAGTTTTCATGGATGCTACACAAACAGGTGTCTGTGTCTTTAGCAGAAGAAGGTTCTACCCAAAAAGGTCTATACTGACAGAACAAAGCATAGGATATCTTTAAATCAGGATGTACTTTTTTTTTGTAGAGATATTGCATTGCTTCATTTAGAAACCTTTTCTGTTCTTTAACTCTTTTCCTTGTGACTTTCTTTTTTA
>CABFOW010007756.1:0-21977 GCA_902141385.1 Timema californicum | reverse complement strand
TATATATATATAATGATATAAGAGATTTTATCAAAATCATGTCAAGAGTTCAATAATATTAATCAATTAATTTACAAAAGTAGAATTTAGCCTCAAAATTTTAAATATAGCTGTAAATATTAATTTATTTGGCAGTTAATATTTAAATTTATACGACCCTATACGGTGCCGTAGTTGGCTATCACGCTAGTTTCATGTTGAGTTAGATTTACAAGGACGGGGAAATCGAGGTTTGAATCTCGGTCAGGTGAACTGCAGGTTGTGGTTCCTAAATGGTTTTCCATTCTCCCTCCACGCAAGTACAGGTTCACTTCCTCTAATTTCAACCCTCCTTATTAATAATTCATTAGCGTAATTGGTACTTAAGCGTATTAACCGAACTGGTAGTAAGACACAGTGCTAAATAAATACATAAATAAAATTGAATAAATTTATATTGTTAATATTTTAGTTGTCAGTGATTATATATTATTAAAATGGGTTGAATAATTTGGGGGTGTTGATGAGACTTGATATAATATTATACAATTTGACTAATTATGTATAAATTTTAAACTTGGTTTTATTATTTTTTAAATTAATATAATATAATTTGGAATAAATATGGTTTAAATGTTAATATTTGTGCATGTTTAGAAGGGAATCATTATCCCCCTATGTGTTTTGACTTCAATTAAACAAATCGGGAAAAAATAATTGGTATCAGATAAGTAAGGCTTTGATTTTTCATGATAACTTATTTTCACATCTTATGGAAAAAATAATAAATAACGTCCACTTAATATAGTAATTAATAATTATTATTAAGAGCTTTGAAAATTATGTGCTAATGTATAACATGAACGTGTAGTGAAACGGAGTTACAAAAATAAAATTACTTGTTACTATTGTTATAACAAAGTGTGTGTATAATATTTCATATTATCTGCCTTGTTATTACGAGAACAACCAATCAACCAATGATAGAGTAAATGGTTCTGGAAATTTTACATTATTGTTAAAATAAAAGATAACAGTTTTTTAACATTGATTGATGAAGTCTGTAGAATCTAAGATTACATTGTATTGTCTATTTGTTATGTAGCATTTGTGGCGAGAACAAACAACACACAACATATCTTATCAGATAATGTTAAGTGATTTTATCAAAAAAAGAAATATAAATTTACTTTTTTATTAATTTAGTGTGAAGAAAAATGAAGGTTATTTGGTTTTGTGTTATTTTAGTATTTTCTAAAACAAATGGGTATGTTTATATTATTAATAACTATCACATTAGTTTTATATTTTAAATAACTCTTTAATATTACAAATATCAAATTAATATTCTTTAGTCATTTATTTTACACATAAATCATATATTTTGGTTAGTGTGATGAATAAACCAAATTTTATTTGCAAGTGGATCCCTTTAATAAATCAAAATGCATAGAAAATTTAGATATTAAATTTCAACAAAAATATGAAAATATGTTATTATATACTAGCATAGAAGTTGTTATTTGAAAGTAAAAGACACTTTGGGTTGGTATTAACAAAATGTAAATTTAATGTTAAAATCATTATTACGATTTTCATCTATTATTTTATAACAGATATATGAATAATTATTTTTAATAAAATAACTCTATGGTTTGAGCCTGCAAGCGAGCTATACAAACCGAGCGCCCACCACCATTAGCGTTGATAGTGCCAATATTTGCAAATAGAGGGCGTCATGTGGTCAGCAATCACAGCGGCCATTAATCTCAGTATTTATGGCTGGATCTGCTACCTATTTATTGCAGTAGCTCCTCATAGGTTCTTACGAGGCTGAGTTGGATCGGTCCCAGAACCCACTGCTTCACAGATAGCTTTTGTAATCACTAAGGATCGATCCCAGGATCTCTGGATCTGTAGCAAAGAGCTCTTACCACTAAACTACACTTAAACATTTATTCTTTGATTCAATTTATATTTTGATTGTTCTTTAAAATATAAATAACCACATTTATTACTCATATCTTTATTATAGTTCCTAAACTTAAAAGTTATCAATAAGGTTGAAATAGGAGCACTACGTAACTTAATAACAAGCAGCATCATTTGTAATTTGGGAGTATAGTAAACTCTTCTTAGGTAAATAAAAAGGAAATTAGATTTTGAAAATAGATAAAAATTTGGAGCTGTGCTTTAAAATTAAATATTATGCAACAAAATTGTCAATAAAATTTCAACTATTTTGTACCAATATAAAGGTGTATTCATTATGGCTTAGAGTTCCTTTAAACAAATTTTTCACTATAAAAAATCTTAAAATTTTAACTGATAGTTGATATATATGGTCAGACTGAGATATAGCTAAGTTTTTTTTTCAACTGTATATTTAAATACAATCACAATATATAGTATTATTTTTACTATATTTGATATACAAATGGTAGTTTTTATATATTTTCATCCTTTTTAAAATCACCATAATATAATTTCATAGTACGGTTTTTTCGTATAAGTATAACGGAACTTTTAAATACGATTCTGATATTTTATTTACTTAAATAGTAAAGCATTTCTGGCATTTAATTTTTTCAAATCGTTGTGAATGCATAATTAACCATTTTTAAATAAATAATTTGAGTTTACTAACATTACTATTATTAGTAGTAGTAAGAGTTGTAAATCTTATTTAATATTTACGCCCAATTATGATTAAAATGATATATATTTAAAATATAATTTAATGCAAGCTAGGAATAGAAAATACGTTTTTATAATAATCGTTTAGGACTTGCAAAGCTTAGGATATAATAATGTTATTTAGTATTGATACAGCCGTATCAGTTATCTTATCCGTAAATTTTAAATAAAATGACTCCTAGAGACAGGAATCAAACCCAACACATGTGGCTTAGCGCTCTAACAATCTAACATGAGTTATCCGGGATTAATACCTTGTGAGGACGTATGGGAACTATGAATGAAGAATGACCCTCAGTTTGGGACCAACCCTAGAGAGCTCATTGGTGAAGCATTTGAGTGGTAAACCAAATGTCCTGGGTTTGATTACTGTAACCATATTTCATATTTTAAAATTCAAAAACAAAATAAATACTGCTCTTTTGTTTGTTATTGAGTTTAACATACCAGTCCCAGCCTATTGGGTATATACCCAAGACAAACCTATTGTCTGTTATTTTGTTATATAGACCCACTAAACTTGACTGCCCCGTTATATATATTCCCCGTATATATGCCCCGTCATATTAATCCCTTATAGATCTTATTTATTAATCTACTTGTTTCCATTGATAGGTTATCTGTGTCGAACAACTTCACCATTGACGTCCAGAGCTATGCACAGGAAATGTATACAAGCCTGATACAAAGAGCCGTAGCTGCGGTGGGAAATGGAAGAGTTTCTCTAAACAACACACAGATTGATTTGGTATGGTACTATTATATTCAATTATTAAATATAATAATATATTTAGGTAAGTTTAATAATCTCAGGTCTTTAGATTATCGTGGGAAACAGATCAATATAATTATTAAGGGCCATTGAATATGAAACATAAGTTTGATAAAAAAGTTATGAGTTTACGAAAATAGGTCAAAAAACGAGATCTGGACTAGTATATGCAATTTAAACTAAGTCCGACACCTTAGATCAGTCAGTAGATTGTCTTACTACTGGGATAAGTGTTCCAGGTTTGATTCCCGGGATGGCCAAAACATGTATAATTAGTGAACTGTGGGTTTATCCTTTCAAAGTGATAAATAGACGGCCGGGGACTGGATGTTATGCTCGTCCTAATATTAATTTAGATTATAAGCCGTATGAAACTACGATAGGCCTAGAAAGATGGTAGTGGTAAAAATATGCCTTGAATAAATACTGACCTACACCACAGGCTGGAAACAGTAATGGATGTAAAAAATACTTAAAACTGACAATACATAATTTAAAGAAATAGTTTGTCATCTATAACTAGCTAGAAGTTTATAAAATAAGATTATAGAGTTGTAGCTGTCTTATAGATAAACGTATATTTCAACCTACAGTATTTTATGTTAAATATATAATTAAAAATCACTAATATCTCCATACATGAAGACCATGAATTCAGCAAGCTGTAGATAGGTAAGGACAATTCAAGTCATACTAAAAAAAACTCATATTAGGTAGAAAAATGACAACCTGGACACGAGCAGCAATCCCAAGACAATTTATTTAATTTCAGAATATGATATCATTGATCCATTCTGATTAGTTTCGTAACCACCAGGGGAAAATACCCATGTTTACGAAACTAACAAGTTTAGTTTATCGGTAGAGAAGTGGCACGCCAACACAAAAATACTGTTTTCAAATGACGTGTCCAGACTGCAATTTTTAATTTAATTGAATTTAGCTTGGGGACAATCATCTGGAATGGTTTTGTGATCCACATCAATTAATTATTAGAGCTCTGATTTTGGGCTCATTACAATATCTACAGATAAGGATAAGCATCTAGATTATTTTCCATTTTATTTAACAATAATAAAATTGGTTTATTTTACATAATAGAGGTAAATTTCAGGTTTATAAATATGATATACATTATAATTATTATTGTTGTTATTTATATTGTTATATAACTATATTTATATGCATATATTAATGGCTTAATCACTAAAATTAATTTGTTTTTGCTTGGTCAAATATTGATTTTTATATTACATTTTTGTTTCTAGGCAGGTAACTATTTGCTGAATCTAAACAATCGGTTCGTGGAAGATATAACTGCTTTTCAAGTATATGGTGAAGCTACTCAGTTTGTGGATGCAACGTCACAGAACCCGGTTATAAATATACATTTTCAATATCCTGAACTGATGGTAAGTGTGTGATTTAAGTACATATTAGTTCTTAAGTTATTAAATAATATTTGGTAATTTTTTACAAATATTAAGTATTTTTCTTATAAAATTTCTGTTTAAAATAAGTACTAAATAAAAATAGCTATTTTATTAATGCGATCACTAAAATAACTTATATATAATTTAAGTAAATTTTTTTACGAGACACACATTTTTTTATGAAATAATAAACTAAAACAACAAATACTATTATTTTGATGGACATATTATATTAAATACAATTATCTAAATAATCAATCAACTTGTTGAATTGTTAAGCAGTGCTATTGGTTCGATGACATAATTATTATATTAGATATGAAAAGATAGATCAAAAGATATAAGCCTCCATTACTAACTTGATTCTTTAATATAATAAAAATATGTTTTAATCCATTCCTATTTTTATGAAAATCATACCTAACTATAATATATATTAGGTCATCAGTAAAATCATTTGTTATCACGCCAAGTCCCATTTAGGAAGAGTCCTCCATTTGTTTAGATATTTGGGCGGAGTGCATAGTACACGATTTGAATAACATGAAACAAATATTTGTACAGTATATATAGTTTAGAAATATTATTATAGAAAGATCTAAATAATAAATATATATAGTTTTATATTTAAAATATAAATATTTTATTTGACTCATATAACATAATATCTTTCTTACCCTACCCATAGTAAATGATAATTTTAATGTCAAAAATGGGCATAATTTATTTTTTTAAACGATAAATCTCCAAGGTTACATTAACCAAAATTAAAAATGTGATATATAACAAATAATTCAACTTAAATTTGAAATTATATTTATGACATTTGTTTTATAAAAATAATATGGTTTTATAAAGTATTGAGAGCCCCTTGATATGACAAAGCTCCTGAAATAATTGTAATCCTGTTTGATTAACATATTTTCCCAATTAGAAATATTGGTCAGATAATTCTCTGCTGGTTCTCTCCAAATTGAATATATTAGAGATAATATAATGTAATCGTCTGTGAGTATTTTATTTGAGCTATTTTTTACGAGAATGTTACGAGTTTCTGTGTATTACTAGATTGACTACGTTCAATACAACAAATTAATTGACTTATAATAGCTTTTTTCTATAAGCACATATTATACATGATCTAGAATGAAACTATCAAACATAAGCGCCTCTGGACTTATAACTACTTAGTATTAGGAAAATATTATACAAATATATTTTTAAAGATGACTTCGTATTAATAATTAGTGGTTTTCTAGGCTCCCGTTTACATTTGTAGTTTCAAAATCAAAACGGGATGGGTTTAAAACATAGATTTTTTTTAAATTTGTCTTAGCATTGTCTTGCTATTTTTTTGCGCTATATTCCCATGCATATATTACATGAATATATTAGACACGATAAAGATTTACTTTAGAGTAAGCCTAAGTGCATTGACGTGGAAACACGAAGGAAAACAATTTATTAAATGCAACCCTCAGTAAACATGACTGGAACACGAACCTCGATCTCCCCACCAACAGGGTGCCTAGGACCAGTGGTTCTCAAACTGTGGCCCATGGTGGTTGATCAGTTGATCCACACACTGAACCACAAATAAATATACGATAAGTCATAATCGTAATTCTTTCTGGACGTGTCTCTTATGCTTTGAGACTAAGCTTTCAATAATATTTATTTATTAACTTAACCTCAAATTATCTTAAGCATTCTATCAAGTAATGCTTTAAAGGATATCGATTTTAAACAAAATCGTTATGTCATTATTTTTTTAGCCAAACATTTACCCATATTTATTTTAAGTCTTCAATATAAATAAAAACAACTCCCAAAAGACATAAAAAACTGTTTTTGGATTATGGGACACATTAAACATAAATAATAATAGAAAACTTGAGTTTAAAATTTTTATAAGCTAAGATGGTTTTCTCTTTATTAGAAATTAAAGAGTAAAATAGATCAAAAGAGTGAAATTTTGGCGAGATAACACCAATAAGTCAAATATGCTTTGTTCTACAAAAACAGCCAAAATTTTATAAGAAGAGCTGACTTGTATATTATTTTTAATGTAATTATATTAAAAGTTGAAGTTCATTTGACTTGAAAGTAGATT
Organism: Timema californicum; assembly: GCA_902141385.1. NCBI lineage: Eukaryota > Metazoa > Arthropoda > Insecta > Phasmatodea > Timematidae > Timema > Timema californicum. Next base: position 14,983 of record CABFOW010007756.1, on the reverse strand, counting down.
TAATATTGTTTTTAACTGTCATAAAATGTTCTCCCTATAGAAATTTTACTTTTTAACGTGAAACAAAGTTAAATAAATACACTGTATTTACTGCTTGATAAACAGTTTAATTAGCAAATATAATGTTTCAACAAGTGGTTGGTCAGTGGTGGTTTAAAGGGGGTGTTCTACGTATACTTGGAAAGTTTATCAAGTGGTCCGTTAAAGGAAAATGTTTGAGAAACACCACCTTAGACCATGTGGCCACAGAAACAAGGGGTTTATTTCTTTTCCAGTAATAATATAACTAAGCTATGGGGATAGATTTTGAAATTATTACTATCTCATTAATTATTAATTAATTAATTACAGGTATATAACAATTTCACATTGACCTCTCAAGATGGAGAAAACATAGCGAATGGGCAAATTACTATTGTAGTCACGAACTATACTTTCCAATTTGAACTTTATACCAAAATTAGGATTGACGGAGTTCTTGATTCTGATTTAGTTCAACTATCTATCCAAAATACAGGGTGAGTAGTTACAATTTATCCAGGAATTGTGTTAGTCTGTCTTGTTAAAAATCATTGCAATAATTTCAAAAATAATGTTGTTTTAGCTTTAAAAAGCTTATGTATTTATCTTTTACAGTAATTTAACTTTATGTCTATATCAAACGGTAAGTTCCATGAATATTTGAAATATATAAAATATCTTAAAACAATATATCAGTCAAAAAAATCTTTTATTCAAATATATACACCAATAAAAGTCTCTTAATTTTTATCACAATATATAAAGTAAGTAATTATTTTGGTCTGAGTCTTAAAAACTTTCTTAGAAATATATCTAGAGGCTATTATATTATTTTATGTTCAATATTGATTATAAAACGGATTTATATTTTCAACCAATAGAAGATTATGTTTTCAATACCATAAACAAGGAATTACAAGATTACTTTATTTTAAAAGTGGCACCAGATCAAAAAAAATTAGCCCTCCTACTACAGGAATAATTTTGTTTCACTGAATATCAATGGAGTCACCGGAGACCCCATTATTATTTTTTTGATTAACATTACATTCTACTCATGATTTATTGTCATAATAATTATAATTGTGACATTTTATTTTAAATATGTTTTACTATACTTATTTTGGAGATGTATATATATATACAATGTGAAATTTAAAGCAGTACATCATAACAGAGAATACAAATTGACTGGTTACAAAGATAATATTTTGGAATGTATATAAAAAGGACTGGTTAGGCTACTTTAGTTATTCTCGCAATATTTACATACAATGTTTGAATGGTCTTTGCAAACAAAAGATACACATTTAACACATTTATCACTATACTTCCTATCGGCTGATCGATCACATAATGAGCATCGTCCGCGCTTTGAACTTCTTTGAGTAGGTGTGGTTGTTTGAGAAACAGAGGTACGTCGTTGTTGATTTTGTTTTGTCAAGGATTTACCAAATTCCATAAGAAATATTCGTCTCTTGTAGTTGGTCTTTCAGTTACAATTTGGATTTAGATACATCCAAATAATGAAAGCATTTAGAGCACTTATATCCAACATGTTGTAGAACAAAACCATAGGCCACCTGACCTCCTTGTCATTCATTTGGTTGTGTATGTTCTAACCAACTTATCCATGGTGTCACCTCCTTGTCATTCGTTTGGTTGTGTATGTTCTAACCAACTTATCCATGGTGTCACCTCCTTGTCATTCGTTTGGTTGTGTATATTCTAACCAACTTATCCATGGTGTCACCTCCTTGTCATTCGTTTGGTTGTGTATGTTCTAACCAACTTATCCATTGTGTCAATTCCTGATTTTGTTGAATTATAGTCCAGAATAATTGGAGGCTTGGCTTTATTTGTTTTCAGTTTGAGCTGAGTAATGCATTGAACTCATTAGAGTTACCACTTTTACTTTTTTTGGACAATATGATACTATTGTGTCTGATTTCTGAAATTGGAACAGAGAAGAATACAATTCTCGACCTCTAACAGTTGTGAACAGCACTGGTAGCTCAGAACGATTTTTTTTCTTGTTGTTCTCAATAGTGTTAATTGTTTCTTTTCTAGCTCTATTGCCAGACCAAGACTTGTGAAAAAGTTGTCTGACGTAATATTCCTTCCACTTTTCTCCAAGCCATCAACCATATCCAGCACCACTCTCTTCCCCTGGTTCACCTCCTAGGAGCATTATTTTATTTTGCCTGTGTATACTTGTATGTTTATTACATAATATGTTTTGCTGTCACATGCTGCCCAGAGCTTTATACCATATTTTCCAAAATTTGATGGAATAAATTGACGGAATGAGCATTTCCCCCTGAAAGTAACTAATTACTCATCCACAGTTACATTCTCATTTGGAATGTAAGCATCTTGTAATGTTTCAGCCCACATCAGGAATATATTGCTTATTGGTGACAATTTTTCAGGACTTCGATTTTCCCTTCTTGACTCAGCCATATAAAACCGTATGCAGCGTGATATTTGTGTAAACCTGTTTCTAGCCATAGACTTGTTGAAAATTGGGCGACCATCTTCTAGATTCCACAAGTTTGTAATAGCCTCATTATGAGCTTTGAATACGCCAGCAAGTATCAACAATCCAAAGAAACACATCAGTTCATCCTTATCAACACTCACCCATAACTCTCCATAAGTAATACCACCTTCTTTGTTAGTCCACTTAAGTATTTCTTCAACAATACTTGGTTTGATGAACAGCTCAAATGCAGACTGTACAGTGTCCACATTTCTGATTCTGTGACGTGTAGGACCAGGTGCAATACTCATTACATTGCGGCTAGGTTGCCGACCCAGTACATCTCTTTGTGGATTTGAGTTTCTTCATTCTTTGATCTGAAAATGTATTAAAACATATATTTAGGTAAGCAAGTTAATTTGTAGTTACTTATTTTGAAATATATTTTTTTAAATTTAAAAACACTCGTAAAAAAGCATTGATTTTTTTTATAAATATATTGTCTGACCAAAGATATGTAAATGAAAACATTTATAAAAATTAACATTTATACACACAGTTATTTTTAATCTAAAATTTATTTCTTATATAAAACTATAGTTTGGTTAAAAACAAATTATACCTGCCAATAAATAAGTTTTACAGAATATTACGCCCTTGAAATAATTTTGTTGCGAAGCTATAGACATTGATGAATCATCACAATTATATTAATCTTCATCAGAGCTTTGAACATTATTTTGACAAAATCTACTTCTCCTTCAACATCAGAAACTTCTTCATTATATTCAACTTACACATTATTTGAAAAATCAGAAACAATCTCTTCATTTAGAATTTTTTATATTTATTCTACTGACAACCTTTTATCCGCCATTTTAGCCAGAAAGTTCCTCAATTATAAGAATAGTTTCTTATAGCATTTCATTCAAGATTATGTAGATGATGCTATCTTTAGGCAACTTCTGAAAATATAAATAAATTGATTATAACATTACACAATAGATGGTAGCAGTTGTGTGTGTGTTTTTAAACATTTTAAATGAGCTAAACTCTAAAAACAAATGTTTTAAATCTTCGTGTCAATATGACCCTGACCCCAATGGTACTCAGTGGTATAAATGAAATTTTTTGGTATTGATTTTAAAAATTAAAAATAAATAAATAATACATCATAAGGTGGATAGTGTTACGTTATTTGCCACCCTACCATATATTTTCCTATATTTTCTACTTTTTTGTTAATAGTTTCCAATTTTATTTCGTTTGGAATTAAGCATTTCAAAGTTCGGCCACCGCGTGAAACGCTGTATTGCCGGCTTGACAAATAATACTATTTACATCTATTCAATAAAATAAAAGGATGGAAGGAATAAATTATAACAATGTTTTAAATAATTTAAATAAGAAATTATGACTTAAGAAAGAACACCTACATTTTATTAAACATATTAATTATCCTTCTAAGAAGTTTGTTGACTCTTCTTTTATTTATTTTCAATGTCGACCATGATTTATCTCAACGCATGCGCATATCTGTCAAACAAGCGAGTGGAGGGTTTCGTTATTGTAAAAGAAGTAAAAGAGGAAAATATGTAAATAACTCCAAGCTAGCGAGATTTTTAATTCTGATAGATAGAAATAAATATTTAATTCCTAACGAAAACATTGTTCATATTCATTATCATACAGTCCAATCTTTATCTTAAATTTGCATTGTATTTGATTTTTATCTCTAGTCCATAGTCAACATTTTATCTGTTGTTTTAATATATTAGTTTTCTCTTTGGACTTGGAAATAAGTAAATAGAACTTTTTTAATTTGATTTTGGAAGATTTTCTGTAGGAGACTAGGGTCTTCTTCCTCGGTGTTGGTCTAGCATGGAGAAAAATCTGTGGAGCTCCTAACTTAATTTATTTTTAAAGTGGGTTAATGGTTGTAAAGTAAAGAGCGAGTAGCATATGGAAAGCTAAGTGTATATGAAAGAGCTAGACTGTTTATTTTTTTAATAATGGTTGACGTGTTAACATTAATAAAGTGAAACAAATTTCTGAAGTTGGTGTTGTTTCACCATGGACTAATTCATTAGTGGGAGCCAACTCCTCAAAAATTAAAATATAAATTAGTATTTTTTCTTCTTTTATCAAAAATCAGAATTCATATAAGAGCTTTCAGAAAGACTATCTAATTCAGAGAATCAATAACATTTTATTTTGTGTCTAAATATTAATTCTATTGATTTTTTTTCTTTTTTGTTTCAACAATACTATTTCATTTTGTCAAATTAGAACTATAACTATACAGAATTCCATAGGTATAATTGGGATGTGGTAAAAAAGGAAACATAAATAAATCCACAAAAATGCCAATAATTGTTATTTTATACATTTATTTTTATTGTAGTCTAAATTACTACATTTTTATTTCAACAATCCAATTTTATTTAAATTGCTCATGTTTTATTTTAAGTATTCCCCAGTGGTCTCGAGTATTGAGAATCGTCGTGCCACTGTCTGAACTAGCCGAGGTAAATGGTTTTTTTATTTTTATTTCTATTTTTCTCCTAGATCTTAGGGGTGGCACCCAACAATAGCACAATTTTCATACTACTTGACGTTAATTGTTATTAAGTAAACATATTTAGAAGACACTGAAAATTTACTAGAAATAAAAAAAATAAAAGAAAATTTTCTCACCACAATAGATAAATAAACAAAGTCAATTATTTGCAGAATTTTGGAAAATATATTACAGGTTTTACAGGTCAACAAAGTTGCGCTGGAGTCTCTAGTGACCCCATGGTATTAGGAGGGCTAGTGATTGTTTTTTATTTGGCTTTGGAATAACAATTATCTTAGGAAATATAATCAATAACTTTCAATTGCTGTAAAAGTGGTTAAAATGTAAGTGATATGATGTTTGAAATGGGCTGTAGTTGATGACCTTCAGCTATCAAAAATGTTGATATAATTTTAAAAACTTGAAGTTTATTCTAATTGACGAATTAAAATAATTTAGAAATAGTTATTAGTTGACTATGCACACTCAATAAATAAAATCTTTCATAAAGTAATGTTTGTACCAGCTATTTCAATTATATTATAAGAGTCTTAATATTTGTGTAATATGTTTAAAGGTACATCTTTGTTTGATTATTGTCAAAATCCTTTTTAAGACGGCTTTGAACAATAAGGCAATCTAAAATAATTACTTCGTAGTTCTCAACCCCTAGATAACTAGGGTAGTATTATTTAATTTAAATAACTACTATACAATCATAAGGTTAATTAGATTCGATTTTAAAATTACTCAGTTTTAATGATTCAACTTAAAATAATTTTTCACTAAGAATATGTCGTTTAATACTTGAATGTTTTACTTTCATAAGATTTCTGTTTACTAATTTTTTAATATAAATTAAGGCTAGGGGTCATGAAGGATTTTTCAAAGATGACAATACTTTTAGTGAATATGTAAATTTAACAATCCCAGCAGCCATAAACGCGCAACAAACATTAATAGCTTACCAGTCTAAAGGCTGATCTACTAGCCACTCCTTACTACTGGCTAGTGGCAGCAGAAAGTACCGGCCGACCGGGGGTCACATTAAGGCCAGTGACAGACTGACGAACTAGTCACTTCGTTTTGGTCGCTGCGACACAAACGACGTGACTAGTTCACTTTAGTGTATTGCATTGTTTCATATGATGAGGGAGGGTCAGACGAGCGACACGAAATCCGTGACAGATTTGTAAACCTCGATTTGAACGTTTCTTGGACGTAGCGACCTCTGTCATAATGAAACACTGCAAAACACTAGCGTGACCTGGTCGCGGTGTTTGTGTCACAGTGACCAAAACGTCAGTCTGTCACCAGCCTAAGAGGTTTAAGAATAAAAGCACATGCACAATTTGGTGTATATATTTTGTTTAAGCTAAGAAAGTATGCAAGGGTAGAATGGTTTGGAGAAAGTTATTTTTTTTAGCTATATGCACAGTCTCTTGCCTACCATTTAAGGCTATGTATGTATATTGATGTTGACTGTTTAACTATTTTTTTATGTTGATATTTGATTATTATATAATCTTGACACTCGATGACATTTTTCTCATATTCCAGAGTTAGATGATTATCATTGTAATATTCCAAATCGTTATATATTTAAATATATATCTTCTAATTGCCATCTACATCACCCACTATTCTAACAATGTTTGTTCTGGCAAAAACCATCCATTACAGAGCAACATAAACCACCTTTGTGACAACTACAAGCTTCATTGCCACGTTTTACACATTTACAAGAAATGATTATCAGTGACTACAGAAGGGCTATTCTTGATGAGTGGGAATCGCTATCAACTCGTTTTTTGAATTCTTTCATCTCCAGTCTAAAGTTGATTGTTCACTACCCTACCATTTCTGGATTTAATTGTGGGTACGGAAGGAATGCAAGTGAGCTGCTTGTTTAGTTGTTGGTAGTGCTGATTTGTTTGATAACTTTTGTCAATATACTGTGCTAAGAACTAATATCTATAGTTTTTTAATTAATATCAATATTGTCTCCATAAAGAAGAAGTAGAAGTTGTTCCTTTGCTATTTCGACAACCTCTTGAGATGAAATTAGGTCCTTGAAAACATTATCATCCCTCTGTAGGACTTAAACCTTTATTTAAAAGCTTAACACACTTCATTTATTAATTTTATCTTGCCTGTATGTTACGGAAGAATTATTTCAGACACTAAATGAATGTAAAAACCAAAAGAGACGGTGCCTAAGTGACGCATCCAAATTGGTGCTATGAAACTTTTATTTTCCAGCATTAAAAAAACCCAATGTTAGAGCATGATTCGCTAGAGCATATGGTATGTTCTATAAACTAATGCCGTAGCGATTTGATGCTTCAATCGCAACAATTAATGTATCTGCATCATTAGCAGCTCACTTTACTGTGCCGCATTCAAATATTATTTATGTGAGCAGTTTCCAAATAATTAGAATTTTATTCCTATTGTTTGACAAGAAATTCCTTTTGGATACTGTTACTCCTATTTTATCATCAAAATTAACATCTGTAGATGAACCAATTTTCAAACAGTGATGCAAACTCACAGCAGTTTTAGTCTTTTTTCTGGGGTATTCTCCGAGTATTCATAAACATTTATTATTATATTTGTTGAAAAATGAATTTCTACACACTCCAAGTATTTCTCAAAAACCGCAGGATAAGCTTCTTGTTGCTGCCCAACCAATTTGTGGAACAAAAATACTTCGTCTAGTACATGAACAGTATTTCATGATCTATTTATTTTGTAAAGGATGCAGACGTGTCGTACAGGGCTGATTTTTCTACTTTTCGCAGTCTTATATCTCAAAGAATGGCGTGGGCTAAGGTGCTATTTCGTAGTCTAAGTACTCTTCTAATTGTTTCTAGTATATCTTGAGAATAGCATTGTTTGTAAAAGCAAAGTAAGGTTAATTGGAAGAGCCTGTGTTGAGCGAACAGTGAACAAAGTTAATCCATCCATCTTAGTGAGCAACTGACCTGGAACACAATGATAGTTGGTTATATATATTTTTTTAATATTTGTACATTTGCGTTGGACCAAGTAAAGTGAATTTTACTTTTTATACACATAAATCCAAAACACTTCAGAACTATCTTTCTCTTTTTTAAATGGTGTCTCTGAACTTTTCTTCTGTTTATCTAATATAGAAATTTTAATTGGAACTATATAAAATAACTCTCATGGTTTAGATAATGGCTGTATTAATCAAAGTACCAAATGTCCCACTCATTAATAAATATATATATCACATTCATGATAGAATTTACTCATCATAATGGTAGCCACATATTTTGCTCTAAAGTTGATACTAGCCTTGATATTAATATGTTTTTTAAAATATTTATATTTTGCCATTTGTTTTTAAATAGGTTTCTGACACCCACTAATACAGATTAAAACTATCTCCAGCATGTTTGAAATTCTTCCCACTAAAATCAATTATAAGCTACATGTAAAACCACAAAGCTACTGAACTAAGTTGATACTTTTTATTATATTTTTTGATTATATGTGGTGTTAAATATAATGAAAACAAATTTGTCTTTTATTATAGTATTGAAAATTTCCATCTCAATATAGTTGATATGATAATCATGATATTATTTATACATGGTCACAAAATTAATCATAATTATTTAATTCCATATAAATTATGGCATATAGCAAATTGGAAAAAATTAATAATATATTTTTCTTCTTTTGTGGACCTTAGTGTGGTTACACCACTAACAACAAGGAGGGATACGTGTCTAAATAATACTTTCGATTCATTGGTATCAATGTGACCAGCTCTTACCTGGTAATACTGAAAGATTTAATTTATTCTTACACAATATTATATCACTTTTATATAACTGCAAAATTTTAATTTTGAATCCTAATTTTATTTATAACTATGAAAAGTAAATATTTTCAAAAATATAGAATTAGAATAAAATAAAATTTTATGTTAGTTTCCTGTCACTTAGCTTACGATTTTTATTTCTGCACAGTATAGTTTCAAATATATATATATATATTTATATAATATGTATGTATATTTTTAGGTATACAATATAGTTATAAATATATATATTTATAATAATATATTTACATATACATATATGTGTGTAATTATTTGATAAATTTTTGAATATTTATGGATAGAGATATTTAAATCTATAGGTCAACTATATGGGCATAAGAGAACGGTAAATATTTATTTAGAAATAAGTTCCTTTCTAATAATACTCTTAAAAATTATTTGAATGAAGATAAATTTCATCCTACATTGATTACATTTTGTGAGTTCTACCCAAATATATTGTTTCGTTATTGTGTTAATCTATTTAATAACTAAAATTATTTTCTTAAGATTAAGAAATATTTTTGGTTTGTTCAATGAAATTATATACATATAGTATATCCTATATATAATATGAAATTATATTTTAAAATATATCACATATAGTATACAAACTATATTATTATTTATTATATATAATATGTATATATTATAAATCGTATGTATAAAATAGAATATATTTGTTTGAATATAATTTACATGTACAGTACATATAAAATAGATTGATGTCTTAATTATATTTATTATTACTTTACTCTTCACAGATCCCTAACTCAGAATATTGTGGTTGAAGAAGGTGAAGTTGATGAAGACATTAATGAAAGTATTTTAGCAGCTGTTTCTAACGACTATAACAGCAATACTGCTGTAGATATTGAGAATGGAATAACACATTTTGCTGAATTTGCATACCAAGATGTTGACCTAACAAATTATTTCAGGTATATCATTTGAGTAATGCCCTTTATAAATAAAAACTATATTAAACTCATGAATATTAAGATGGTTTTATCATGTATTTAGGACTAATATTTTAACCCTTCTTAACACAGATAAGCCTCGTTAAACATTATCAAATTATAACATCCATAAACAGGTTTACATCATTTTGATTGTTCTTACGTATGCAATCCTAAACTAAATATGGCCATCACAAACAACTATACACCAATTAATAAATTTCAATGAATTTTAGAAATAAAATATTGACTAATCCAGAAATGGAGTGAAAAAACAAAATCCATCCATTGACAACGCAATATTTAACTTAAGCAAATGATACGAAGTAATGTACAATGTTATAAACTGATCATAGATTTACAAAGATAATCATGGTCCCCAAGCTATGTTGATAGAATTGGTTTATTTGAACTATTGTGTTGCTCCTATATAGGCACTAGTTTATAATTTCAATCTTAATTATGTGTTCGTAATATAAATATATTTGTTTGTAGATAATACTTGGTTTTTTAATAATCTTATTTTCAAAAGTTTTAAATCTCCGTTAACAATATTAGTGATTTCTAACATAATGAGAAGGTTTTACTTATCAGTTTAGGAAGTTTGTTTTGCTACCCTGGCTCTATCATTATTTTTAAAATTGAATTTAAATTTCCAAAATTCACAACTTTCAAGGTTATTGGGGTGGTCCTTCTACCAACATGTTGAATTTAGTTTTCCTCCATGCTAAAAAGTAAATTTTCTTATTATATGGAATATATGTCGATTTACAACACTTTCCCCATATTTTCAATTGAATAATTAAGAACTATTTGGATATAATATGTGTTTCTCTTACATGCCTATAAACTTTGACTCTACAATATTGAAAATAGTTTTCTATATTAGGTATATAAAATAAATCACTTTCATTTCTTAGTCCCAATATTGAAATTCTATGAGTTCCGATGCCATTCAACTTTCCAAAATTTAAATTACCTATTTTGACGAAAAAATATTGTTTATATTAGCTTTGGAATTTTTTAGTTGACCAAGTCTCTCTATTTTACGATAATGTATCTAAGATTTAAAAATCTACACCCTTATACTGTTTAAGGTGGTACTTAGACCCAACTAAACTTTTTAACAATCTAATACTTTGAAAATAGTCTATTCTTTAGATATGAACATAAATAAATCCACCAGCCACCTAATAAACGATTAATTTTAAATTTAATTTGGTTATGTGAAATTATACCTTTACATACCTTACCAATTAAAGTTGTATATATTACCTAAATATCATGTTTACATGTACAAACCCTAACCCTTCACTTCTTCAGCTATTTCCTGGAGCTCCATTTGTAAATTTGATATGTTTGTGTGTTCGTAGTTATTTGGAATGTTTCCAATATATGTTTGGGAAATTTCAACTTTACACCAAATAGAGAAGTAGTTTTATCTTTTAGTTCTAGAACTTTTAATCCCTTGCTGCCCACATCAAACTAATTTCTCTAATTACCGCTCGGGCATTAAACATTATATTTCTTATTTGTTTACCTGGAGCTGTTATAAACTTCTGCCAAATTTGGAATTTCTATCACACCTAAGATTTTTTTTTATAAACTCCCAGTTATTCTCTCTTGTATTATTTTGAACTCACAACATTTTCACATTTGTATTCTTTTTCTAAGTTGTATATTTACCTGCACACCAAATTTCAAGTTTTTACCACAATCTGAAGTATTCGTTTATGAATTTTGAAAACTTTGACACGCTAACTCCGCCTTTAAAATCAATATGAGCAATTTGAAACGTTAAGATACATTTCATCATTCAGAGTTTTATTTCTCTCTGAAAATTTTTAATTTTCTACTTCATCTCAAATGTTTTTACCAAAGATAGTCAAATATTCTGTATAAAAATTAGCTATTTTCCGATTTTCATAATTATGAGGATATGTTCCTATATTTCTAAATGATTTTAAGTTTTCTAACACCAGAAATATAGTTGAATATATTGGTTTTTGAAATTTTAATCTCCTCCCCTCTAATCCCAACTATATTTTCAATATATATTTATATATATATATATTAATTTCAGTGTTTATTTGTTTACAATGAATAATATTTATACCTGCCTGGCAAGTGAACAATCTTTTTCCCACCTTAAGGTTGTATTCCTACTTTAGTTTTAGGTTACTATTTTTGCCGACATACTGGACCTCTGATTTTTTAAATGTCTGTTTCTTTATTAAAAATTGTTGAACCAATTTCTCGTAGTTTAAAATACTGCTAACGGGCTTATCAAATTATATAAAGGACTAGTGAATCAATACAAAGAAAGGTGCAGATTATGCCCCTAATATTTATTAAACTTTTTATTGAGAATACATTTAAATAATAAGTATTCACTCAACATTCTAGTTAAAAGTTAACCTGTCAAATACTATCAACTTCACTTATATTTTAGCTTTAAATGTTTAATTTGAAACAAGAGATATATTTTCCCCTTTTTCGACTTGAAGATACGTTTAAAACGACCCCTCTAATTGCCCTATATTTATTTGTTGCACTAAACCACTCAAGTTTGAATGGATTTGTTATTTTTACCCAAAGATAAATATTTTATTTACAAGTATAAAACCACGTAAGAAACTAATATTTTTCCTAACATTCTGGGCCCCTAAAATTTAAAATGAGATACCATTTGATTCGGTTCAACCACTTCCTCGTAGTTTCTATTATCGGAATTGGGCTTGTCAAATTATACATAAAACCAATGGGTCGTTGCAGCAATGGCTGCGAATTATCGCGCTAAAATGTATCAAAATCTTTTATATACTTTGAAATATTCTATAAAATTAAGCCTCATTCAACATTCTTAGTTAAAGCTTTTCTCGTCAAAGACAAATATCCATTGAATTTGATATTTCAGTGTTTAACTTTAAGTAAACCGTAAGTTCTTCTTCACTCTACGATTATAACTTTAATACACCTCTCCCAGCTCTTTACCTCTTTATTGTACCTTACCACTTAAGTAGAAATTTTGATGTTATTTTTATCCAAAGAGAAACATTTTATTTACCGATATGAATCAAACACAAACCAGGGTTTTCTTGATTTTATAAGCAATAAATGACTGTACAGATGAGCCCCTGCGAGAACAGAAGAAAATATATACATTTTCTAGGAATATTGGATTTTTTTGGAAACCTATATTTTGCCAACATCCTGAATAATTATTTGCCTTTAAAATGAGTGACCGTTTGTAAAATCAGTTCATCTCAACATTTTCATATTAACAGTCCACGCTAAAGTTACAAGAGGAGGGAAAATTATCCATACAAACAAAATTATATATTTATACCCAACTATCATTGGTATGGTTTGTTTAATATTTATAGATTTTTGCCACAATGTTATATTTTTTCCACTGTACAACGTATATAAGTGTTGAGTTGTTTTTTTTTAACCTAAGATAAATAATTTATTTACAGGTATATAAAAACCACAAATAAGGGTTTCATAGTGAAATAAACATAAAAGAAAAATCTGAAAATCCTCTTGTTAAATCAGATTTTTGTAGAAAACTACTATTTTTAAAACCTCCTGGACCCCTAAAATTAAAAATGATTGTTCGTGTGTCAAAATTTGTTCAGTAATGTTCTCGTAATTTCAATCATCGGAAACAGGCTTATTATTATTATTGTTATTATTACTATACTGGATTGGGAATTGGGAAGGTTGAAATAGAGGAGGTGAACCCACATTTGCGTAGAGGAAGAGTGGAAAACCATTTAGGAAACCCTCCCCCCCCCCAGTTCACCTGACCGGGACTCGAACCTCGATCTCCCCGTCCTCTGCGGTCGAGCTCAACACGACTAGCGCATTAGCCAACAACGCCATGGAGGAGGGTAGCAGGTTTAATAAATTACTGTATATATAAGATATATATATATATATGATAGGGTGATAAAATGTGATAGTGACAATTTTAGTCTAAGTGTTTGAGTGTGTGATTTTGTGTGTGTGGGTGAGTGAGAAATTGAGAGTGTGAGTGTGAGGTGTGAGAAAGTGAGTGTAAGAGACTGAGAATGATCAATTGAAAAGATCAAGTGAGTGTGAGCGAGTGATAATGAAAGTATGTATATGTGTTAGAGAGGGAAATACTGGAAGAAGAGTGAAAGAGAGAAAGTGTGTGTGTGTTTTTTTGTGTATGTGTGAAAAAGAAAGAGTTTAAAATATGGGAAAGATATTGTGTAAAAGGAAGAGAAAATATGAGGGGGTGTATTAGAGAGAGTTTGAAACAGAAAGCTATAGAGGGAGAGATTAGTTCAGAAAGATAATATTAGATTGAGAGTGAGTTAGAGAACTAGTTTTAAAGAAAAAGTGTTTGGTAAATAGAGTTAGGGAGATGAATTGAAAGAGTGCATCTTAGAGAGAGTGAGAGTGAGATAAAGATAATGAGATTGAGATTGAGAGAAAATGAGAGTGATTCTGATAATGTTTGAGAGAGAGAGAGAGGGAGTTTAATAGAGAGGGTATGAGAGGGAGCTTAAGAGTGAGGATATAAAAAAGGTAATTTGAGAGAAATTGTTTAATATAGAGTATATGTGAGGGTATAGAGTGTGATAGAGAGAATGAGAGTAGATTATGTGAAAGAGAGTGTGTTATATAATGTGTGTATGTGAGGAGCGAGTGTGAGTGTGTGTGAGAGCGTGAGAGAGTGTGTCAAATATAGAGAGAGTGTAAAATAAAAAGAGTTTTGGTACTCAAAATATTACGCTACTTTGAAATATAATTCCTTCAAAATTAATTATCAAAATGGAAACATAACTGAACTTACTATATTTATAAAAACGTGAATATATATTTTATCTTTTTAGCACCGCACTTAATACTTGTTCAGGCTATATGTCGAGAAAATCTAGAGTAGGTATATAAAACAATACTTATAAATATACTTTCCTTAAATTAAACGGTAAAATGAAAACATAGCTCAACCTATGTATTTATTATATCGTGTTACTATTTGCAAAAATGTACACTCCGTCGAGATTGTAAGGTAGCAACTCACTGGCTCAGCCCACGCCGTATGCTATACCTCCTCACATGACTGCAGG
>CABFOW010007755.1:3919-18112 GCA_902141385.1 Timema californicum | reverse complement strand
CCCCCCCCCTCTCTACCACTCTTCCTATTCACACGCCAATGACAATCTTGATGAATATTAGTTCTCTTTTTGCGGCTGATTTACCATGGGTTCTCTAATTTGATATTAAAGGATAAACCCATGTAAACTACATCAGAGCGGGTCTGAAGAAAGGTAAAAATTAAACAACTGTTTGATTTTACATACATTATTAACAATATAGTATAATGAAGTTGGCTACATAAAGACTTCTTAGAAATGTTCATTATATACAAACTTTTCTTGCTTTATTTGCAGTAAACATGTTGATTAGAAGTTATGATTCCTTTCTTTTGGGGCACCTGGGGATATTGCCCTCCCCCATCTCCACCCTAATTCCCATTTTAAATCCGGCATTGTGTTCCCTTTTATCTTAATATAGATACACTTACTAAATAAATCATAATCTTTGTGAAACTAAAATCTAAACATTGTTGCATAAACACTCCACCAATACTATAAATTAAAATAATATATATTTTTACAAATAAAAAGAGGAACATCTCTGTCCACCAAAGAGCATAATAATCACTTTCAATTATTGTCAAATAATATACTAATCTACAGCTCAATTGACTAGAGATAGAAAGGATTTGTAGATATTTAAACGTGTGCGTTCTCTTCGCAAATGCGAAAATATTTTATCCAGACCATACATTTCCCGTTTGTTTTTTTTTTAAATATTACATCTTATATAGGTTTTCTATCGTTGACGTATACTTAGATCAATGACTGCCTTATTAAATATAATTCATATTTAATTTTGTTCTCGAATGATAGCTTTATTTTCTGTTAGTATACAAAACACGTCTCGTTCTTAGCAATCAATTGTTTATAAACACTACTAAGGTCACACATGTCAGGCAAAATGAAGAATCAATTTTCTAGTCTAGCCACGTCTGGCCTTTTGCCCTCATTAACCACTTCCTCCAATACCGCACTCGCTGCAACAATGGATCATTCTTACCTTCCATCAGTGTTTTGTAATTGTTGGCATCCTGGGTGAGTACGAAAGGGCATAGTATATAATTTTACTTTGTTTATTTGAATGTAAAACCAGTTGAATAGGTCAAGCTTGTAGAATCAAGGTTACCATTAATTATATAATAAAGATGATTTCTTATCAAAGAAAAAATGTGTGGCTGCATATGGAAAGGATAGTAATATTATGTAATGGGTAGAGATTTATTTTCGGCACAAATTAAAACCACATTTTCTTTATTGATATCTGCTCTGCCATTGTTATTACATTAGGATGGGCAATTATTTTTACCCACTTTGGTGGTCACATGGTCTAAGGCGCTAATGTCGCAATAGGCTAAGTATCATAGACGGGGCTCGATCCTGGTCGGGTATACTGAGGGTAGTTTTTCCTAACTTGAGTTTCCACTCTCCCTCCACGCAAATGCGGATACACTTTCTATAAATTCAACCTTACTCATCCCTAACACATTACTGTAGGCCTAATTAGTAGGCCCTTACATAAGTGCATAATTTGATTGGGTAGTAAGAGGCGATGCTAAAAATATATATAGACCGGTATATTTTTGTTTTCTTTAGGGGTCTTCTAGCACCAGTGGCCATTTTAAATATATTTTTTATTTAGAAATGGTTTTAAAGAGTTTTACCTATATAAGTAAACGGATGTATAAACACCAAAAAGTGGTTCAATTTAAAGGAAATTTAAAGAGCCGGGGTTCAAAGTAGCTAAATAATATATTCCTTTAATATAGGCTTATTACAATATTAAATAATAGTATACTTATTTAAACAGCGTTTATTTAAATGTAATAAATAATATTAATGTACGTTGTCAGTTTTGACACTACAATATTGTTTTCACTATACAATCAGCTTGTAACTTATTAACATTCCGGTTGGAAGAAATTCTAAGAAAATGCACTTTTTTTCTGTCAGAAATAATATCATTTTATGATGAATAATATGTTTGATATTTATATGATTTATCAAAAATGACAGCTGAAGATCACATTTACGTGTAGTTGAAGTTTGTAACTGTCAAAGAGTCTGGTTTTGTATTCATTCAGCACGTATTAATTGCAGGATTATTCATCAAACGACTTATTATACTGAAAACCTTAAATAAACTTAACGTTCTCGAAAATGCCACACATTTGCACTACAAACTTTATATTATTCTATAACAAACTCACAAACATTAAATGGCAAATAAAAGGAATCATCAGGGCTCAGAATGGATTTCCCAAGACATACATTAGGTTTTCATTCCTTCGCTTATGTTAAGAGTTTGAAAACTCAACATATTGAAAAAATGAAGTAGGTAATTTTCTTATGAATACTTCGATCGCGTTTCATTTCTTATGGACAATTTTGTTCAGCCATTGCACAGTTGCTCAAAGAAAGAGAGGGAAAAAGAGATCGTGCAAGTAGAAAAATAAATCTCAACGTGTGTGGAGATGAAATAATGATTTGTTTCCGTACTAAGGAAACGGCAAGATGGATACCTTTTTGGGTTCTCTCTCTTCCCAACTCCCATCGTGTTGCGCGTGCGCAGTACTTCAAACTTCACGGCCACTTAGAGCCGATAATAGCCTGCGGCGGCGCGAGATGCTATCTACCGGTGCACAATAGGAGGTTGGGCTTGATTTCTCATTACTCTTTTCCTTTCTGCCGTATTCTAACGTGCTGTCCTGCGATCGTGCTGCCCTATATATATTATTATTATTATTATTTCTTCTTCACTGGCGGCAAACCGTGGCGCAGCCGGTTATGCAGATATGTGGACTCGTTCTCTACTTAATTTTCTCACGTCTTCTTCTTAAGCGGCACTTTCAAAAACTTTTACTTTTCTTTTTTAAAAGTTTGGTAAAACGTTTGAAATGAATACGGATTTCCACAATCAGATGCCTATGAATATTTTTTTTATTTGGCCCCGCCTCTACCTAACCGTGCGGATTTCTATTTAGTAAGCCACACCCGGCCGAGGTTTGAACCCCAACCTCCCCACTACTGTACATTTTGTGATTAAAGTGGTTGTGTGTGGTGTGGTGTGGTGTGGTGGGGGGAAGGGGATGCGAGTTAAGGTTTGTATTTTTACAGTTTTTTTTTTATAACGAACACTTTTTTGGTCAAATGGGGGACCTGGTGGTCTAGGGTTTTCGTGTCAAGACTTCTGTGCTGGGGTTCCGGGGTTCAATCCTCGGTCCCGGCACAGATTCATCCGCTTACCCAACCCTTCCTTCACCTCTGACAAGACCTCTTGTGAATGTGAGGAATGCCATGGCCTCCACCGTGGTTCGGATCCCACGTTAAACTGTAGGTCCTCCATCTCACAATCACCCTACCATTACACATTAGCGTAAGTGCTTATAGCCCGAATGGGTAGTAAGACGCGGTGCTAATAATAATTTTTTGGCCTAACTACTTAAAATATTGCTTTATTAGTTGAATTGTATTAACAGCTTTTGAATATTTGTAATGAACACTGTAGCATTTTATGATAAATTTTTTTTTAAAAGAAAACTAAGTCATAGTCAAATTTCATAATACTTATGACTATGGCATATAGACTCAAGAAAGATCATTCTGTTGAGGTTAGGCTACTCTATAACAGCACACACTTAGCCGAAACAAAGCAATGTATTTAGACTCATATTTAAGCAAAGAGGATCGTCGAAATGCAATGGCTTTGACTAAATGGAAGAACCAACAAACAGTTATAAATTTCTTCCACTTATTAAACTATATGACATGACTATAGTAAATAAATAAATTATTGTATATAAACGGTAAGATTCAACTAAATGCAATAAACTTATGTGCTATTTTTTTTTTAATGTAACATACCCTGTACTCATCACAAGACATTGTTAGGATTGTCAAGTCTCGTAGAATACGGTGGGCAGGGCGTGCAGCGCGAATAGGAGAATATATAACCTTGTTCAGGGTATCTACTGGCAAACCTAATGGGAAANCATACCTCGGTGAACATAACGTAGAGACTAATTGCGTGAAGTAGTGATGGGCAGAATCGATTCATTCGATTATTCTGAATAATCGATTCATTCGATTCTTTCAAAATCATTCGAATGAGAAAAACATTCGAATGAAAACAGTAGCTGATTTGATGCGAGCTGGCCGATTCATTCTCTTATCCCACCCTTGCCGGAAGTGTAGAGGAAAATCGACCTTATGATTATGAATGTTTCCAGGCTATCTCTATACAGATCTTTATTTCTATTAGGTTCATTTTCAATAAATAGTCCCCATAGCTACACAATAATCGACCATACGCATTCGAATGATTCTAAGGCTAATTTAATACAAAGTTTAAGTGGTTGTACAGTTTACAATCGAATAGCAGCCAAAAATAATTCGAATGAAAATTACAAAATTATTCTATTATTTTGCTACATTACTACGTGGATTGTTCTTTATTATTTCCTTAAAATTTTACCTTCCTAACTAACTAATCGCATATAGCACGAATGGTTTGAGAGATAATTATTTTAATGTTGACTTAAATTTATTAAGTAGATAAGTATACAATTTGTATGTATTTATTAAAACATTTCCCGGCCGTAATATTCAAATAGTATTATAATTTTATTCACTAAAATAATTTTACGATTGTAAGCTTATATATTTTTGTTATGTTTAGGAAATATTAAAGGGTAAATTATTTTGACTCTTTTAGACACAAAGGGAAACGAATGTTCCTTATTTAATTATCAATCGTACGCAAAAGTATTTATATTAATTGCGAGCTACTTATTTGAGAAATGCGTTCACTTTTTCACTGTTTAGTATTTTGTTATGGCTGCTATATTTTGATCTTTGACACTGTCACAAGGAACTAAATGCAGTAATAGAAAAATGTTGATAAGCTGCAAACGCAAAGAAATGCGTGTTGGGAGATCTGACAGCAGGGTGAAGAGAATAGTAGCACAAAGCAAAACGAGCAATCTAGTAACTACTTTTAGAAGTAGTAAATATTCGATTATTACCGACTCTTTACTACTTCTCAAAATCATTCGAATGATTCATTAGATTAATTCGATTATTTTTCAAAGAATCGAATGATTATTCAATTCTTAAAATCATTCGATTATGCCCATCACTAGAATGAACCTTAAAGAGAGAGGATGTAATTAGGTGGACTGGATAGAACTAGTTAAAGAAAGGGTTAGGTGGCTTACTTTTGTAAGTGCGGCAATGAACTTCCTTTCATGCATTCTCTCTTATCTTAACATTGCTGGAATGTTTGCCATTTTTATCGTAGTTAAAATCTGTAGCCACGAACTAAAGTAGGCCTAATTAGTTTTCCTCGTCCATTGCAGCTTCACTTTACAAACGAACCACCCAAACTAAAACATCTGCACTCGAGATATAGCATTTCACAACCTCGCTTGGCGATAACACTCACTGCTGTTCCAAATTCCCCCGAACTTGCCTAGAAATTACCTATGATACAAATTTAATCTATAGAAACGTTGTCAACTTGAAGGAAATATTTTTTTATTTGATTCGTTTTGGTGTGAGCGGGTACATTTAAATAGTGGACACAATAATTTTCTGGAAGCTACGCTTAGATTCGATTTGTCAATAGGTGTGAATGGTGAAGAACATTAAACCAAATTTATTTATTAGATACATATTTTAATTATATTGGTCATATATATTTTTATGATAGAAATTAAAAATATCTACCCGAATTCGACCTACCTTCCATCTCACCTTAAGACCGTGCCCACATATGCGGGTAGTATTACTACTTCATTCCCCTATTATTAAGCCTTTTTGAGCACGTTGGTTACGACCTCGGTGTCATATTTTATAGTATCTGTAAAAGATTCATACTATAAAATTATTATTTTAAACATTAGATTTTTTTTGTGGGAAAAATACTGTTATTTCTGAAATTAGTTATTCACAATTCTAACAAAATATTGATAGGGGTTTTGCACGGTGATTGCTTTGTTACATAAAAAGGTTTCACATATTTAATGAAGTCTTAGGGATTTGACAGAAAAGCTTCAATAAAAATGCCAAAGTGTTTGATCATGAAAATAGTATAGATGGTTTCCAACAATATCTGTTCTAGAACCTCGAATAGGAAGTTTAAGAAATCACTTTTTTTTTTTTCTCCAAGCAAATATAATGCTAACGCTAAAATTAAAATTAAAAGTGGTAGGGGATCGTCAAAAGCCGCATAACTTGATGTGGACACACATTGAACTAGGTATAGTACAGTAGCCCCATGGCTTCTTTGGTGCTGATTGACAGCATTGAAAAGTTACCAGACCAAATATTGTATCCCTACGCCGAACCAAATGACTTGCAAAAACATGTGTTTACCAACTGTCGCTTCTGACAGTGAATATTTAGGTATATACCTAAATGTCGACTGTCAGAAGTCAGCTGTTAACTGTCAGTCAGCACCAAAGAAGCCATGGGGCTACTGTAGATTTTCACAGCTGTGTGTTTTTGGCTGGGTGTGTTCTCTTTAAGCCCAGATTATATTAGCACAACTATTCGAAAACTAATTTTATATAGAATTACTTTTTAAAAAATACACTGCGTCTCACTATCTCTACCTGGACTATGAGATAATACACACTAATGATATCTAGAATAGGGATCGCGACCCACTTTGGGGTCGTGGCGTGTTTCGGGAGGAGTCGTAATTCTCGTAGAGGTTAAGCTTTATACGGCTCTGCGATTATAATCTCTATGGGAAAGATCAAAATTAAAATAAAGTAAAAACTCTTTTAAGTTGTTATTTTCTCCCAACCAAAATACCCGGCAAGCTCATTTATAATCCTTTGCGTGCTCCTGTGATCGTAATATAATACATTTCAAATTATTAAAGCCAGCGTCAATGGGGGCACAAGGACTTGGTCTGGTTTGCTGGTGACTGAGAGACAGGGGATTAATTTCCCGCCGAATGTAATGAGGTAATTTTATTTTCTAACTGGTTCCCCATTCTCTCTCTCCACAAAATATGTGGATAGATTATTATTTTACATTATTCCTCTCAAATCCCTACTCCAATAGAGTAATTAAATGTGAATAGCCCGGTCAGTTTGTACTATTATTATTATTAGCACCGCGTCTTACTACCCGTTCGGATTATACGCACTTACGCTAATGTGTAATGGTAGGGTGATTGTGAGATGAAATGGAGGACCTACAGTTTAACGTGGAATCCGAACCACGGTGGAGGCCTGGCATTCCCCACATTCACAAGATGTCTTGTCAGAGGTGAAGGAAGGGTTTGGTGATCAGATAAATCTGTGCCGGGACCGAGGATTGAACCCCGGCCGCCAGCACAGAAGTCTGACACCTTACCCCCTTAGACCACCAGGTCACCCGTCAGTTTGTAAAACGTGAAGAATTTTTTTTTAAATAAAAGCTAGAATTTTTGTCGTATTCTTGGAGGATACCAAGATGTTGCGATAGTCCGAAACAAAAACAGGGATCAAAACACACAAAGAGCTTAAAACCGTGGACTTAAGACTGGTAGCCGTTAAAGATGAGTAGAGTATAACGTAGAGAAAATGTACAAATATTTGTGAGAAGAAAGGGCGGGAAACCAATGAGGAAAATAACACCATCTTCAGACCTGGCTGATTACCAAACCCTTCCTTCACCTCTGACAAGACATCTTGTGAATGTGGGGAATGCCAGGCCTCCGCCGTGGTTCGGATTCCACGTTAAACTGTNCAGGCCTCCACCGTGGTTCGGATTCCACGTTAAACTGTAGGTCCTCCATTTCATCTCACAATCACCCTACCATTACACATTAGCGTAAGTGCGTATAACCCGAACGGGTAGTAAGACGCGGTGCTAATAATAATAATAATAATAAAAATAATTTAGACCTGGCCGGGGTTATAGCTCCAACCTTCCTGCCACCGGCGAACCAGCACCTGTACGATACGGTAGCTATTAATGTGTTTAATCTCTCCCACGTGGTATCACGTGCAACCTATCGAGGTGAGATGGGTGTTTATAAACCAATATGTCTCTTGTGAGCCGAGGCTGTTACGACGCGCTCCAGGCCGGCGTGATAGGGGCAGGTTTCCCTGGCGTGACCTTTCGTTTTGCATGCGATTCACCTGTCTGATCTGCGATGCATAATTCACCCAGAGAAAGTTCCATCCTCTTGATTTCCTTGTCATCTTGTTCTGTAACTGGGGCCTGGGTTAACAACCCCTTTACTTAGTAGGTACTTTCTAATCTTATGAAGAGATAAAAATGTAATGTACTGTGGACATACCTGTTGTGTCTCAAGAAGCAGACTATACTACATTCACGGTAGGAATTACCCTCTGAAAGGTCTTTTTTCCTACTAATATCCTACTATATAATAGATTTCTGGTAGAGAAAAAGGCCTTTCAGAAAAAAATTCCCACGGTGAACGGACTTTAAATGTCACCCCTTCTCCCTTGTAAGCTTGTCGCTTACGCTAGACTAGAGGGGCACGGTAGAAACGTCATTTTATGCAAACTCATCTTTTACCTGGCAACAGACAACATTGAAAATATTGGACTACCTTTTTAACTAAACTATTATAATATTAATATACAGGATTATCGTAAAATATGTCCGGGATCTCTTAATTAAATAGCTTTGGAAATGTACATATTTTTCTAGCACCGCGTCTTACTACCCATTTGGGCTATACGCTTAGATAATAATGATTTTTAGGAATTAAAAAGTTTTTATTTAGAGGAGGTACACCCGTATTTGCATGGAGAGAGAGAGAGTGGAAAAACATTTTGGAAAACCACCCTTAGTAGGTCTACACCCGACCGAGATTTGAACCTCGATCTTCCCGTCACTGCCACTGCAAGAGTAGCGCGTTAGACCATGCGGCGGACACCGGAGTGGGTATATAAATAATTGATTAATTATTATATGATAATTGAAGAAAATAACTTTAGTAACAAAATAAGAACTTGCAGTGCTGCCACGCCATTCGCAGCAATAATCACCAAAATAATCTACATTAATTAAAATTAAGGTGTTTTTTTTATCCTGTCTTGTCACGAGAATTGCGCGATAACTACAACAGGCAGAGAGAGTTCTGAAATATTAAAATTAATAGCCCCTGTGCACGAATATGTCTACGACAAAGACGGAATTTTAAAATTTGAAATAGATTTTTTAAATCAACTAAAAACTGGGTCAAAATAAATAATAATATTTAGCACCACGTCTTACTACCCATTCGGGTTATACGCTTTTTAAATACTAATTACGCTAATGGATTAGGAATTGGGAAGGTTGAATTAGAGGAAGTGAACCCGCATTTGCGTGGAGGGAGAGTGGAAAACCATTTAGGAAAAACCACCCCCAGTTCACCCGACCGAGATTCAAACCTCGATCTCCCCGTCCTCAGCAGTCGAGCTCAACACGACTAGCGCGTTAGCCAACTACGCCACCGAGGCGGGTCAAAATAAATAAAATGACGGGACTTTTTTTTTCTGTCTGTTTGAAGCGAAGTAAAGCGTTGCAAGGGGTAACTACGCAATCCCAGGGCAGCGACGGTTACTTCTGCTAGAGTCAAATATTTCTTGAAGATATTTAACTATGGAATCCCAGACACCCTTTTTTTTTTTTTTGAAGAATCAGTATATCAAAAGTAACAGCTTCAAATCACATTTCTTGTATGAATTCATGAAACTAATTTTAGTAACTTTTGTAACCGTCAGTTACTGTTCGTCCTAACATGTTCTTAACACAGGTCCGCCAAACACTAGAGTTTCCGACATGGTCTCAATCGTGACACGTCTGGCTATATAACTAAAAGGCCTGGGTTGTATACCCGACATGAACTAAAAATAATCATCGGTGAAATATTGGGGCTCATCTCTTCACCTTGATGAATTGACGGGCGGCAAACAGGATGGTTGCGTTTCTTTTGGAACTAAGTTAACACGTGAGCTGTATGATGGTATCACTCGGTCCATTAAGAACTCTTAAATAGCCCAAAAGTTTTTAAACATGTGAGAGGTTTTGGGCTGTTAACTTCCTTAGTTTCCCCTTTACACTCGAGCAACCATACTCTTTCAGTTGTCTTGTATTTCCGTTATTATTATTATTAGTATTAGTATTAGTAGCATTACTATTTTCTATCATTTGCTTAAATCATGTAAGCTATTTGTGTCTATGATGAATATGGTGTTTTATGTCGAAGTGTCTAAAAAAAAGGCTAGAAATTAGACTAACTATATCCTTAAATGAACTGGGTGTGGTTTTTCCTAAATGATTTTTCACTCTCCCTCCACGCAAATGCGGGTTCGCTTCCTGTAATTCAACCTTCCCAATTCCTAATCCATTAGAGTAATTAGTACTTAAAGCGTATAACCCGAACGGGTAGTAAGACGTGGTGCTAAATATTATTATTATATCTTTAAATGTTATAAACGTGATTTTAAAGCAAGAAGGTGAAGCTAAGCATAGACAAACAAACGAATGCGTTTGAATTTAAAGAAAGTTATAAGAATTCCCCCCTTTTTTTTCCCCTTCGACCATGTAGCTAACAAATAACTCAATAAATAAATGCTCTACTCACATTGAATATTTAAAAAAAAACTTATATCTAGGCCCTGGTGTTTTTCAATAGAAATTTATAACGACAGTCCCAATATCTAATTCAATGTGGTCCGGTCTGTGTTCTTGTGGGGCCCCTAATCTAAAGGGATATTTAAATATATAACAGGGGAAATGTGTAACCCTGGTTAACATGATTGAGAAAACCTTCTCATTGTTCTAATCATTTAGATAAAATACCTATATAATAATTGTTTATCGGTTCTTAGTATTAACAATAACTGTTAGGCATACTTGTTTATAACCATTATCATAACTTTTTTGTTCTTCTTGCGGCCCGCCAGGTTTCTTGCATTTTGCAGCTTGGCCTGCGAATCGTTAAAGGCTGGACCACACTGATTTACTAAATAGATGAGAGAGGGATGGCAAGATCATAATAAACTTAGCCTTAACACGACTTAAATAAACATAAAAGTTTGATTGAGTTTCACTTAACGTAATGTTTGTTACAAATTAAGCAACGAATTTGTACTTTTTAAAAGTAAAATTTTCAATTTAACGGAACTTGAGCAGTTAAGGGAGATCATATTTCAAATATTTATCATAGAAGCTTATTGAAATTACAAAATAAAGGGAAGGAAAAGGCCATTAGGTTTTGGTGTTGGAAAGCTACAGACTATACCGGAGACGGCGTCTGCACTCCATGAACAAACAAATGAGTACTAAATAATTGTTGACACGAATGTAACGTGAAAGTTATCTCCCCTGGACAACTCTTACGTGAAGTGAACGTTAAGGGTGTTCGAATAATCGAGCAGAAATTCCTAAACGTAAAAATCCAAGTGGGCTTATAACGTTAATGGGTGGAGCTGTCCAGCAGTAGGAGAGCAATTAGGGGAGGAGAAAAATACATCCCAAACACCCCTTATTAGATTCAAAAAGGTTCATTCTATGCACCTATAACATCATTTTGGTCCTAATATTTGTAGATTTTTGGACTTTTCAGAGAGAAAAAAATGTCAATTTTCGCCTAAAATGTCTAAGTATATACTGTCATAAAATAGTTTTATGTTCTTTCCAATAAACACCAAATTCTTAGACTGTTAAAAGTTTTTATCAATATAAAACCTAAGTAATACTATTTCAGCTATAGTCTGATTCTGGTAATAATAACAGCATCTGACAGTTACAAACTTTACTAAAATGACTTTAATAATGTCAGTCAAGGCATGTGATCTGTAGCTATCACTTTAGATAAATATTAATACTATTACCTAGACATAAAATAATACTAATACTATAGTAAAATGTTATCAATGTAGACAGCAAAAAATGGGGTGTGGCTGTGTCATGGACACGACCGTGGGTTGTACGTGAATACGTTTATGTAACGGGTTATATATTTTTTAAATAAAATATTTTTATTTATGTATTTAGAATAAAAGCAAGGAAACAAATAATTATTGTGTTACAATATAACTTTATTAATTATAGGTCTGTGATACGAAAAGTACGACACAAATGGCATACAAGATAAATCAAGATTTCTGGTAAACGTTAAATCTGTCACTACTTTAAACTAATGTTTTATATACAATCGATAGATTTTTGATAATATTTTTTTATTCTAAAACCTTATTATATTCACTGTCACTACTTTAAACTAATGTTTTATATACAATCGATAGATTTTTGATAATATTTTTTATTCTAAAACCTTATTATATTCACTGTCACTACTTTAAACTAATGTTTTATATACAATCGATATATTTTGACGGCAGCTGACGATTAAAACTTAAACGAACATCGTGGCTTCTCCGAGTCAAAAGTTATATTAATTGCAAATCTCGATACGCAGCAAAATAACCTCAAAATGGCGGCGCTTCCCCCTCCACCACGCGCGATGCGTCACTGTTCTCGCGTATCGTAATGCATTCTTTGATTCTTTAGCTATCCAGTGGTATAATTTAATTTTTGATGTAGAAGATAGATTCGAAACTACAACGCCAAAATGTATCCCCCGATTTTGTTATCATTAGGTTTTTTGGATGGCCCCCGTATGGTAGCAAATTTAAAGACTTATTCACGTCAAAAAAATGTAAATTATACTTTCTGAAATGTCCATTCTCCTAGAATCCTAGTATACCTAGGCAGCCCTCTCAAGTGCGTCTTGATTGTTTACACGCGGATAGCTGTTACGTAACTTGAACGTTAAGTTTTATCTTGACGGGGATATCAAGTTCTTCCGTGGAGATTAGTCCGATAACAATGGTAAGAGTTTTTCCACGACACCTCAAGAATGAATTATACGTAGCCCGAGTGTAATGCCTAGTGACTCCCCTTTTATGGGTGTCGTGGGGGGAGAGCGAGGGGGTTGGGGCTTAACCCCAACGTTGCATGGAAGTCTACAGCAACAGGAGCTTCGCTTACAAAATGAAATAAGAGCAAAGTTTATAAACGCATGGAAAGTTAGGTTAAGTTATTTGTATAAATTATGGAAGGTTTGAAAGTTAAGTTTGTATCGTAATAATTATTTTTAACAATATTTTATGAATTGGTTTTCCTATCGTGGGCCAACTATTCATCTACGCATGAAAGGTTTGGACAAGTTTTGTTGGTTAGGAACCATAATTATATAATATATTATACATTATGGAAGAATTAAAAGTTATGTTTGTAGTGTGCTATTGCGCTTGGACTTCTTATAATACCATCCTTGAGTTGCAGTGGAGGAAGGAACTCGACCCTCTTCCTCCCCCCAATCCCCGCCAACACCCAGTGGAAGAACTCAGACCCCTTACCCCCACACTCTCCCCCGGAGAGGAACTCAACCATATACTTAAGGTAACTTTTTCCAACAGGGGATTAAACAAGCTCTCATGGAGGAACTCTACCGTGCTCGATCGTGATCTAAGAACGAGTGAGAAAGAGCAAGGATTTTTCTATTTCCTGCACTTCGACTAAAGCCTAACTTGATAACCACTGGTATTATCCCTAAAGCCTAACTTGCTAACCCCCGGTATGATCCCTCAAGCCTAACTGGCTAACCACTGGTATGATCCCTCAAGCCTAACTGGCTAACCACTGGTATGATCCCTCAAGCCTAACTGGCTAACCACTGGTATGATCCGGTTGAGGTTAAGCTGATTGGGGGTATTGGGGAGGTAGTTTTCTCTCAGCGGGAAGTAAACTCCATTCACGGTAAGAATTACTCTCTGAAAGGTCTTTTTTCCTACCAATATCCTACTATATAATAGATTTATAGTAGGGGAAAAGGCCTTTCAGAAAACAATTCCTGCGCTGAACAGACTTTAATAGGCCCCAATATATCATGGATAGAATGGTGTTAGAAACAATAACACTAGAAAAAAGTTTATATAGTCAATATTTTAATGGACGTTGAGTCTTATGAATCTGCATGACTCACTAGCATTTTATTATAGCTTTTAAAACTTTAAATTTTTGCAAGATTTTATCATTGGGTAATGTTCTTCATTGAATAAAAGACATCTGGCTCCAACGCTACTAATTTACGGGATAATAAAACTGTAGTCGTTAGTACAACACAAATCATTACACACACTTAGTGGTCGTCCATAAACCACGTAACGCTTATTTTTCTTACCTTTC
>CABFOW010007754.1:0-13720 GCA_902141385.1 Timema californicum | reverse complement strand
CATGCCACCCCCACCAGTCATGTAGCATACCACCCCCACCAGTCATGTTGCATACCACCCCCACCAGTCATGTATATTTTATGTTATTAGAGGCAGTGACATGTCCGAGGAACGATCGCTACCCTCTGCACACCTCCCCCTCTGGCTACAAACAAATACTACCTTAATGTTGTAACACCTCTCGCATGACCTTAATGTCGTAACACCTCTCACATTACCTTAATGTTGTAACCGCTCTCGCATGACCTTAATGTCGTAACACCTCTCACATTACCTTAATGTTGTAACCGCTCTCGCATGACCTTAATGATGTAACACCTCTCACATAACCTTAATGTTGTAACCGCTCTCGCATGACCTCATCACTAACTCTTTCAACTTGGCTCTAATGTGCAGAAAAGCAAGTTGTTTAAAACAAACCCAATTATTTGTATTGAAGTACATATTTGTTATATGTGTGACCAACTGAAACATTTTAGCCCCTTGTACATATCTATTACTTTTATTGTGACACTGACTTTTCGTTTTATATTTTTTAGTAAGTTATTTAAATTACAGATTCATTAAAATCAAAATTGTATGTTTTTTCCCTTAAAAGTCTTCTTTATAACTTATTATAATAATTATTAATTTAAATTATTTTTATAAAATAGCAATATTATTACTAATAATAATAATAATAATATTAGCACCGCGTCTTACTATCCGTTCGGGTTATACGCTTTAAGTACTAATTACTCTAATGGATTAGGAATTGGGAAGTTTGAATTAGAGGAAGTGAACCCGCATTTGCGTGGAGGGGGAGTGGAAAAACCATTTAGGAAAAACCACCCCCAGTTCACCCGACCGAGATTCGAACCTCGATCTCCCCGTCCTCGGCAGTCGAGCTCAACACGACAAGCGTGTTAGCCATCTATGCCACCGAGGCGGGTAATATATTATTACTAACATTATTATAAATTAAGATCTTGATTATTCAAAATTATTAAATTTATACTTGAAGAAGCCTTATGAAAACCCGTTACCACCCAACCAAAATACTCTGGATCTGCCCTTGATTAGAGGAGTAGATCAAAGTCTAAACTCTTTTTAAAGTTACCAATCGAAATATCTGACCTTGAACTTGAGGCCCTACGATAACTCACAGACTGTTGGGTGTTTAGGACATTCCTTTGCAAGACCGGCCTGGAGGGAAACAGTCTGTGTGTTTTATCAGATTTACTGACAGTAATATATTGATATTTGTAGCATTTTGATATTTTAGTCTAGGAAATATATTATTGATAATCTGATTTTAAATATATTTTTAGTAAGTTTAGAAACAAATATTAGTCGGAGACAAGGGAGTCCCATGAAGCTAAGTGATGTAATTAAAAGAGATTTTAAGTTTATTTTTAAAAAATGCGACTTTTTGCGTTTTTTAGTGGTTTTGGCGGATGGTTGTACATTTGATAGCCATGAAATGAGAGCGTGTTTTTTGCATACTTTGTTCTAATTGAATTTAGGTATAGATCACCAGCATATCTTGAGTGGTAACTGGGCTGAATCACCAGCATGTCGAGTGGTAACTTGGGCTAAATCACCAGCATGTCTTGAGTGGTAACTGGGCTAAATCACCAGCATGTCTTGAGTGGTAACTGGGCTAAATCACCGGCATGTCTTGTGTGGTAACTGGGCTGAGGGTTGTTTTAGGCCGCAAGATTATTGATTATAAAGTGAACAAACAATAAGATGGGTGTGTGAAGACCAAAGATTGGTAATATGTCCTTCTCTGTATGGGACCTGTAGGTTTTTTGCTAGTGTATAAGTTTGGTAGATCAAATATGTTCTTGATAGCTTTGTTTTGCGTAACTTGGAGTGAAGAGAAAATACCGGCCCCATATATGGTTGACAGTGTAAGTTATTATTATTGTTATCACCGCGTCTTACTATCCGTACGGGCTATATATACGCACTTACGCTAATGTGTAATGGTAGGGTGATTGTGAGATGAAATGAAGGACCTACAGTTTAAGGTGTGATCCGAACCACGGTGGAGGCCTGGCATTCCCCACATTCACAAGATGTCTTGTCAGAGGTGAAGGAAGGGTTTGGTAATGAAGGAAGGGTTTGGTAATCAGATAAATCTGTGCCGGGACCGAGGATTGAACCCCGGACCCCCAGCACAGAAGTCTGACACCATACCCCTAGACCACCAGGTCACCGACAGTGTAAGTGTTTGTCGATAAGTAAACCTAAGAATTTGACACACTCGTCTTCGTGTGAATGTTTACCTGCCACAGGTATATGTATATCAAGATAATAATACATTTGGGGAGAAGTATGAATAATATAGTTTGATTTGTCAGCATTCATTTGTTAGTGACTCATCTACAACCTGAAGCACCCGCTTGTCAGAGTACGAGTCATAATATAACGGCTGTTTACAATAATTGTTGGAGTTGTAGTAGTAAGTCGGAATGGCTTGTCGGAAGGAACGTTGTCTGTTTCTTACGACAGTGTAGTTGCGACTCCTTACATTTGGCCTGATCAGACACTAATAAAGTTGGATTACTAAATCAGTTAAAATGAATATTTATCTAATATAGGAAAAATGGTTCATGTAAATAAAAAGAAATATCTATGTTGCATTTTTTTAAATTTATAATAAAAACAAGTCATAGCGCCTACTTATAAACATTTAAAAATATTCTAAAATTATTTGCAAATATGATTATGACTGATTTCGTAGTCAAAGTCCATGCTGGTGTATTTTACCTGTCTCTTTGCCTAGATTATTTTTTCGTAGTTTTGTAAAATAAAGTTCAATTCTCGGTCCCGGCACAGATTTATCTGATTACCAAACCCTTCCTTCACCTCTGACAAGACATCTTGTGAATGTGGGGAATGCCAGGCCTCCACCGTGGTTCGGATCCCACGTTAAACTGTAGGTCCTCCATTTCATCTCACAATCACCCTACCATTACACATTAGCGTAAGTGCGTATAACCCGAACGGGTAGTAAGACGCGGTGCTAATAATAATAATGTAAAATAAATTCTGATGACATTTTGAATAAGTCTGTCACCGGGCCTCGGTGGCGTAGTTAGCTAGCGCGTTTTGTATTGAGCTAAACTGCCGAGGACGAGGAGATCGAGGTTCGAATCTCACTCAGATTAACTGGGGGTGATTTTTACTAAATGGTTTTCCACTCTCCCTCCACACAAATGTGTGTTCACTTCCTCTAAAATCAAACCTTCCCAATTCTTAAACCACTAGCGTAATTAGTACTTCTAAGCGTATAGCCCGAGCGGGTAGTAAGACGCGGTGCTAAATAAATAAATTTAAATAGAACAGGCATATAAGAGACTACTACGGACCAAATCACTTAAACTCGCAATGAAGTTACCCTAAAGCAAATCACAGATATATATTTCAAAGCCAATTTTTGGTGATGGGCGAAATATTTCTAATTTTTTTTTTTTAATTTTGTCTTGCTACAACCAAAACTATTTATATGTTTACTTCAAAGTTGAATTGAGAACACTGGTATCTATATTTACATAAATTGAAATAGTCCGGGGTTTTTTAGTGCATTTTTTTTTATTATCACATATTACTACTGGTTTGGGTTATACACTTATGTACCGATTACACTGATGGGTTATGGATTAGCAAGGTTTGAGGAAACGCACCCACATCTGCGTGGAGGAAGAGTGGAAAACACTTTAAGAAAAACTACCCTCAGTGCACCCGACCAGGATCGAACCCAATCTCCCCGTCTTTGGCAGTCTACTCTAACATGAGAAATGTTTTATTTATTTCTATTGGTTGACATTACAGGTTATGACAATTTATTGTAGAGACCATTTTATATACCACGACAAGTCTTAATATTATGACTATTACTCCTACTCCGACAAGAGGGTTGTAGACGAGCCATAATGTAGACTCAAATGTGAAATATAGTTTCTATATTATTGTTGCGGTTGTTTATTTATAAAAATGTGAAATATAGTTTCTATATTATTGTTGCGCCTGTTTATTTATAAAAATGTGAAATATAGTTTCTATATTATTGTTGCGGCTGTTTATTTATAAAAATGTGAAATATAGTTTCTATATTATTGTTGCGGCTGTTTATTTAGAAAAATGTGAAATATAGTTTGTATATTATTGTTGCAGCTGTTTATTTAGAAAAATGTGAAATATAGTTTATATATTATTGTTGCGACTGTTTATTTATAAAAATGTGAAATATAGTTTATATATTATTGTTGCGACTGTTTATTTATAAAAATGTGAAATATAGTTTATAGCGGCTGTTTATTTATAAAAATGTGAAATATAGTTTATATATTATTGTTGCGGCTTTTCTGTATTTATAACTATCAGTATTAAACTCTTCTACAGAATCGCAGCATCCTAAGGTATCCCACCTATAGTTAGCGGCAACATGAGTCCAGGCTGCTTTAATTTGTCACATTGCACACAGCTGAATAAGTAGAAAATACATTCCATACGGTGTTTATTAAATATAATAAACCATAGACATTCTTATAGTGTTATAAAGCTTGAAATATTAAGCAATAAAAAACCTAAACAAACACATCTTGATTTGATGAAAAATGTTTGAAAAAACAAATCAAAACAGTGATGATGATGTAGATGATGACGCTTCACCTCAGGAATTTCTAAGCCAAGGTTGCCAACGCACTAATCGCAAGGAATATCACTGAAATGGATTGTATTTTTTCACACCAGAATAATGATTTTGGCTTTCGTTTCAAGATTAGGACCTAAATGTAAAAAAAATGCTTGTATTGTATAAATCGTAGGTGTGGTAGGCAGCATAGCTGTAAATATTTTCTCATATAGTCTATTATAGTTTGTAAAAACCTTTTCAGAAATAAGTTACCAGTAAACTAATCTTTAGTAAGTATTTCAAGGGAACTCTTCGAATTTAACTTTGAGCAAAAATGTAATGGATATATTTTTTAAATTACAACGTTTTATAAATCACTCATCTGTATACTAACCTAAAAAATAATAAATGTATACGAGCATACATTCTTATTCATAAAAAAGGCCTTTTTCATAAATTTTCCAAAAAAAACCTTAGAACCCTTCAAGAAATTTCGAATTTTAAAAATAAACAATTTTCTATAACGAGCCTAAGTTCCAATTTATCATATACAACTTTTTCTGTCCTTTTTCAACAAACACGAAAGAGCCCTATTAAAAAAAATTGAATTTTAAAAATCAATCATCAATAAACAATCCCCCGCTTAGGTGGCAGCATGGCCTAAGGCGCTATTCTAATAATAGACCAGACGGCCGATGATGGGGAGATCGTGGTTCGTTCCCGGTTGGGTTTCTGAGAATGTTTTTCCCACTCTCTACACGCAAATGCGAGTACATGTCCTCCAAATTCAGCCATTAGCGTGAGCGTACAACCCGAATGAGTAGCAACCTTGATGGAAATTTACCAGAGCAAATCATATAAAGCCAAGTAAAACCATATATGGTTCTCTATGGTTTTCAAATAGCCAAAGAGAACCAAGGAAATCCAGACCATTACTGATGTCTGATTTACTATGGTTTTCTCAGGAAACTAGGTACCAATAAAACCCAAATAACACATGGAAAACCCTGTGACCATGGCTAGTTCCGGTTCTCTATGGTACGAGTCAAAACCATCAAAACCAGACTTTATCCGGGATACTCTGAATGTAAGGGTTTGCCTTGATTTCTCTAGAATATGACCAATCAATGCAAACCAGCACGTTTATCGAAATCTTCGAGTCAGTGGTTAGTTAAGTATATCTCTGGAATGCGACAAACCAATGCAAACCAGACATTGTATGGATATTTCTGATTATAGTGTTTAGTCTGGTTCTGTTCCGATAAACCAAATTAAACTAGACTTTGTTTGGGAATCTCTGGGTATGGTGTTTAGTCTTGTTCTCTCTGGTTTCCAAGAAACCAAAGCAAATCAGACTTTGTCTGGAAATCTCTGGTTATCTGTTTAAGTCTGGTTCTCTCTGATTTCTTATACACCAAAGCAAACCAGACTTTGTCTGGAAATCTCTGATTATGTGATTAAATCTGGTTCTCTCTGGATTGTTATAAACGAAAGCAAGCCAAACTTTGTCTTTAAATCTCGGATTTTGTCGTTTAGTCTGGTTATCTCTGGTTTCTTATAATCCAAAGTAAACCAAACTTTGTCTTAAAATCTCTAATTATGTGATTAAGTCTTGTTATCTATGATTTCTTATAATCCAAAGCAAACCAGACTTTGTCTAGAAATCTATGATTATATGATTTAGTCTGTTTCTCTTTAGTTTCTGATAGACAAAAGCAAACCATAATTTGTCTGAAAATGTCTAATTATGTAGTTCAGTATGGTTTCTTATAAACCAAAGGAAACCTGACTTCGTCTGGGTACCTATCTCTAATAAAGCTTGGTTTTCGATGCTTTTTCACTCTGGTTTGCTATAGGTATTTTCAGCAGGGAAAATGTGGTGTTGAAAAATAAAATATTAGCTTTAATTTGAGGGATGAAATCAAAATAAAAAAAACTCAGCTATGACGTTAAAACATATAGTTATAAAATTTGAAACCCACTTTATCCACTTTACTGGGTTCGGAGGAAGATTGTAATAATAAAAATAATAATCTAGGTATTGAAGATGTTCACGATTTTAATACTTTATCAAGCTGAAAAACTAAAAATAGGCACTTAGTAAACAAGTGGTGATATTTGTGTGTAGGTCCTCAATTAGATTATGTATAAAATTAAATGCACTATATAGGTGGTTAATTTTAATCCCACTGGGAATAAAATAAAAGCTTCCTGTTTGAGGGTTTGAGGAACTGTGGTATAATTTAAAATCTAGATTCTAAAGCACAAAGCTTCGACAACATTGATCAATATGTTTAGAATTTTTTTTAAAATGAATTGATATTTATAATGTATAATCATATTGTACCAATTCACTTGACTAGAGCCTCAGAATATTACTTTTAGAATAATATCTGAATATTGGAACGAACGATTGTGGAAGCGATGAAATTTAAGAACAAGACGTAGTATCAAGATCGTACAGTTGGCAATGCTGCAGTCTCAGCATTATGGAAAATTGGAAATGGAAATAGTCTAATCTGTGATATACTCTTCTACAACTGCAACTTCAACATTTCCTTATCTATGACTGCAATTCCAACTCAACCGAGTAACAAACTTCAATGCAATGCAATAATCTATGACTCACTGTTTATTTAATGAAAACATTACTGGGTAGTATAAACATTAAACTTTGTTACAATATGAGTAGGTTTTATGCAGTTGCACAAGGTGAAGTTCCTGGTGTTTATAGAGATTGGTAAGGTTAAAACATTTTCGCCAGAATTTTTTGCCAAACATTATTTGCATTTATCAGCCAATATATGAATGTGTGTTGTACTTTACTCGGTTTTATATTTTAAACCAGTGGTGTGCAATCCTAGGATTGTGACCCCATTTGGGGTCCCGAGTTGTACCCATGCACCTATCGTACTATTTGATTATAATGTTTTTGTAAAGAGCCAATACCTACTAAAACACTAATAAATATTTTTTTTAAAAAATCTGTTGCCAGATATATTTTTATGTACGACAAAGGTAAAACCCTTGTTAAATAAAATGGGGTTGGTACACACTATCAGTCCCGTTTATGGCGTCTTTTATTTTTAAATTAAGAAAATATTAATATTTGCCATACATTTGTTTGAGCACTAAAATATGGAGAATTGACTAAAACAAATGACTATAAATAAAGACCTATGTAAACTTTTGGTTAAATTATTTAACAAAGCCTTAAAAACAAAAACTAGAAACTTCTTGTTAAATTGTCCATCCACACACAGCATAATAATATAATAACTAGATATATCGCAAGGCCTACATATACTTTCTAACAAAAAACAAAAATTCTTTGTTCTAAATCATGTTTCACAACTCAAAACGCAAAGTAAATTTATTGTATTCACATAAACCATTTTTAACGCCAGCACATGTCAACTAAATCAAACAAAAGAACCATGAAAAAAAAAGTTTTGAGTAAAGTAATACATACTGATGACTTGCAACACAAGTTTAATACTCAGTGTATTATTATTATTAGCACCGCGTCTTACTACCCGTTCGGGTTGTATGTTACTTACGCTAATGTGTAATAGTAGGGTGATTGTGAGATGAAATGGAGGACCTACAGTTTAACGTGGAATCCGAACCACGGTGTGGAGGCCTGGCATTCCACACATTCACAAGATGTCTTGTCAGAGGTGAAGGAAGGATTTGGTAATCAGATAAATCTGCCAGGACCGAGGATTGAACCCCGGCCACCAGCACAGATGTCTGACACCTTACCCCCTAGACCGCCAGGTCACCTTCCTGTTTAAGTGAATGTTATCACATTTGACAGTTTTATAAACACGTGTAGGGCACGTGAGGAGAAAGTCCCATATAAGTATCAATAAAAAATGTGTGTTTAATTTACATGTAGGAGTGGGTTAGATGGGGTCACACCCACAAAAATGCTGCACACCACTGTCTGAGACAAAAGAAGATTATTCCTATGTACAACCCGCCTCGGTGGTGTTGGCTAACGTACTAGTTTCGTGTTGAGCTAGACTTAACGAGGATGGGGGAGATCGAGGTTCAAATCTCAGTCGGGTGAACTGGAAGTTTTCCACTCTCCCTCCGTGCAAATGTGGGTTCACTTTCTTTATATTCAACCTTCCCAATTCCTAATCCATTAGCGTAATTAGTTGGTACTTTAGCGTATAACCCAAACAGGTAGTAAGATGCGGTACTAAGTATTATTAGTATATGGCCTGTTATTATTCCTACCTACATACATTTTTAATTTCGCCCTAAGATGTCTTTATTAGTCACCTTATTAGTTCATAAATATAATTAGTATCTTTCACACATTTATTCTGTTATTACCCGCCTCGGTGGCGCAGTTGGCTAACGCGCTTAGTCGTGTTGAAGCTCGACTGCTGAGGACGGGGAGATCGAGGTTCGAATCTCGGCCGGGTGAACTGGGGGTGGTTTTTCCTAGATGGTTTTCCACTCTCCCTCCACGTAAATGCGGGTTCACTTCCTCTAATTCAACCTTTCCAATTCCTAATCCATTAGAGTAATTAGTACTTAAAGCATATAACCCGAACGGTTAGTAAGACGCGGTGCTAAATATTATTATTCTGTCATTCCATGGGAGGCGTGTAAAATGCAAGTCAATAAGTTCCCAAATCCTAAATTTAAAAAATTCTCAACCCTCGAAGAAGCAACAAAATTTGTGGCGGAGTTTAGAGTAACCAAGCCGCCGGCTACAAGCGTTTCTGCTGTCCCGTCGGGTGCTATCCTTTCTTTACATGGCTCGAAAAGCTGCACCGGGCTGGGCTTGGCGGCTAGACCCGACTGCGGAGGGTGGTCGACTGCACTACCGTCTCGTGCACCTATAGCATCTCTTCCCGGCGACAACACAGTCCAAGACATTTGCTCTCTGGAACAGAAAGCATCGACCCTTGAGACTCTCTTCAAGGACACGGCCAGGAAACTGGCCTTGGAGATAAAGTCTGTGAAGAAGTCCTGCAAAGAGTTGAGGAAGGAAGGGAACCGGACGGGGACAGACTCGGCGAAACTCCTCGAGAACGGGACGGGGACAGACTCGGCGAAACTCCTCGAGAACCTGTATCAAAGACTTGCCGCGCTTGAGACCGACTACAAAAAGTTTGAATCGACGCTTTGGAGGGACTTGACCGAGGTGAAGCAGATGGTGGCCCAGTTAAATGGGGCAGTAGGAAAGGTTAGAGAGATTGAGTGCGAGGGACAAGATAGCCTCCATGGTCGAACCCATGACCCCGGGAGCCGTGTTGATGGCTAACAGGCGGTGAGTGGAAACTTGTACTCTCTGCCACAAAACCCTGGTGTGTTCAATTAAACATTTAACTAACCAAACACAGCCACGCTTACTTTGTGGCATTAGGAACTCGAAATTACTTACAAAACTACGCCACCTATCCCTATCTTGAGCTACTTCTATCCAGTCCACCTCATTACAAACTATCCCTATCTTGAGCTACTTCTATCTAGTCCACCTCATTACAAATTATCCCTATCTTGAGCTAGTTCATGATGGCTACAGACAGGGAAAACCTGAAAAAGTCAGTACATTTTTTGATGTCAGGTAAAACAAACAAACCCACGTTTCACATCCATGAAACAATGTTAGTGTTAACACACTTTTATATACCGCCATCTTTCCCTCTAACGATACTGCCTCATTCTTTGCAATAGTCCACATACATCCAACTACTTTCCGAGATACTTTCCCCCGTCTGTCGATTTCACCCTCCGTCCTTCCATTTTTACAGAGCATTCTGCCCAGACACTCAAATCATTCACCTGTTATAACAATCTTCCATTTTTACAGAGCATTTTGCCCAGACACTCAAATCATTCACCTGTTATAACAACCTTTCCATTTTTACAGAGCATTCTGCCCAGACACTCAAATCATTCACCTGTTATAACAATCTTCCATTTTTACAGAGCATTCTGCCCAGACACTCAAATCATTTCCTGATCCATCCTTTATCAAAAACTATCACCTTAGTCTTGGTGACATTTATACGAAGATCCTCCATTCTGCCTGTCACCACAATCAAATAGTACCTAAAACATTAAATACCGGTACTCAATAAATAACTTATAATAAGGTTGATGTTTAGTAGCTGTTAGGATTGTTTTAGAAAATCTGTGATCAATGTAATAAACAGAGAAGTTGCCATTCACCAAATAAAACTAAAAAAAGTCAAATGGGGAATTTTTTCCCAAGCAATACCTTGAATGTTGTTCTAGGGTCTTCCATTCATGCTGTATGTCATACCTTAATCTTATGTTTGTTCACCCCAACAGTAGAAGGCGGGGGGGGCGGGGGGTTGTGCCGCTGTCATATTGCCATGGAGCTTCAGCACGTCCACCGCGACCTCAAGCAAAGGTTTGGACACGCCGCGCGATAACGAGTCATACAAAAGACTGCTGAGCGAAGACGACGATGTCATAGCTTTGGTCGAGAGCCCCAACAAATTGGTGAAAACCGAACCAGCGGGGACGTCGGTGACAGATTCGTCCGTCCCTTTGCAGTTCCAACTGGACCAGCAAGGGTTCGTGCAAGTCTTACACAGATGGAGCATGCGAGAAGAACGGATTCGCCGGAGCCAAAGCAGGGATTGGTGTTTGGTTCGGAATGAACCATCCTCTGTGAGTGCACAGTCGTCTGTATCGAAGTACGACCGACATCAGCGCGATTAGCGTAGACACGGCATACGTTGTTTATTTTAGTGGAACTAAGCATGAATGAGATCTAATCATACAAAATCAGCGTCTACCATCCAGGAAAATCAGGGAAAACGGGAATCAGCCGGGAATTTGAAATGACCGGGAAAAAAACAGGAATAAGTCAGGAATTTGGTAAATCACAATAAAAATCCGGGAAAATTATATTTTACTCAAAATATGAAATACAATAATCATTAAATCAGTAAATTATAATGTCATTTTTTTGTTTGTAGCCGTGTAATATATTTTTAATTAATAGTAAGCAATTTTAATACGAATTTTAAAAAAATATTCAAATTTTAAAATTTATTATTATTCATAAAAAAGGTTAATAGAAAAATGAGGGTGAAGAGGGGGGGGGGAGCGGAGTTAGGAGGATGTGACATACTTTTTTAGTCGGGAATTTGAGGAAATGATCAGGGAAAAGGTCGGGTATTTCATTGGTCAAGTTGAAAAGACACCACGAATACACAACCTTTTCGTTAATGTTGATATGCTATGAACCGTGTTTATAACATGGATACATTCGTTTAAATAAAAAGTGTTACGTAATATTACGGTGCAGCGTTCCTCCCACATTCCTTATCTGGAGTAATCGTGTATTATTTCCTGCTTTCACGTATTGTCACAGGGCCGGTCTAACGTGTGTGCTAGGTGTACAACCGCACACACAAACAATTCAGGGAGGCGCCAAAATGGTCCCCAAAAAAAATTGCGTTTTTATCTGGGACACTATAAGTATGATTAAAGAAAGTAATTTGTAAGAAGGTGACCTGGCGGTCTAGGGGTAACGTGTCATACTTCTGTACTGAGGTCCGGGGTTCAATCCTCAGTCTCGGCACAGATTTATCTGAGTGCCAAACCCTTCCTTCACCTCTGACAAGACATCTTGTGAATTTGGGGAATGCCAGTGCCTCCACCGTGGTTCGGATTCCACGTTAAACTTTAGGTCCTCCATTTCATCTCACAATCACCCTACCACTACACATTAGCGCGTACAACCCGAACGGGTAGTAAGACGCGGTGCTAATAATAATAATGTTAATTTGTAAGAAGAATACTTCTTTCTTATTTCAAATTAGTGCATTAGAATACAGTAACAAAATAAATAAATCTTGAAGGTTGTTCGGTGTGACGTGTCCCTGTCAACTACATTGGTGACGGGACTGTACTAGTTGCCGGGTCGAGACTGTACGGTCTAGGGGGGGGTAGCTGTAATGTTAGTTTTGATTCTCGGTCACCTAACCTTCGTGCGAGTGATTGATTGACAATCGCTTGTTCGCTTTATTTATAGTTCGGCGTGTTGCAATTATTTTTAGTTTGCATGGTGTTCTGTGAAATTTTGCTTGAGTTTCGTTTTCAATTATTATTTTGGTGCAAATCTTTTTAGTAGGTACTGTACTCTGTGAAGTGTATTGTGTCGTATGTTGTATTGCTGTCATCATTAAGTTTTTACTTTTTGTGGTTTCTGTTTATTTTTAATAAGATTAAATCTATTTTTTAAATGTTACTAAGATTTTTTCAAACTTTCTGCAGATGAAAATAAAAGATGGAAGGAACAAATTTACAAGAAACTAAGTCAAGTGATAAAACTAATTTGTAATTATTTAATGAAGGCAAGCACTAGTAAAGAAATTGAAATTGCAACTCAATGTAACGATGATCATCTGTTGAAACAGCGCTCAGAGGAGGATGGAGATCGCTCAGAAGATTTAATAAATACTAATGGCGATGATTCTAACACCACGAAAATTACTGATCAGAGGGATAAGAGTTACATGTCTGATACAATCCAAGAAATGAATAATTCATGTGACAAATGGAAAGATCCAGCTAATTGGCCCAAAGTGCTAAGCGCAAGTGAACGTGATTTTAATATTCCGCCAGGACCAATCTCAACAGTATTAGACAGCTACGCTAGAGACGGCGCAAAAAGATCATTTCCCGACCTATTTTATTATCGGCTTGCTTCCAACAGCGAGAAAATTAGGAGACGATGGCTAATGTATTCCCAGTCTAAGGGAAGTTTGTACTATTTTTGCTGCAAGGTATTCAACACGGCAATCACCAGCACTACATAATTTGATGAAAATGGAAATTGTGATTGAAGGCGCATTGGAAAAACTCTTTTCCAACATGAGACGTCCTCTAACCACTTAAAGTGCTACGAAAAATGAGTTGAAGCAGAAAGCAGGTTTAACAATGGCAAGTCAATTGTTGACGAAAATCAATGATTAATTGCTCAGGATAAAGCGCGACGGAAAAATGTCCTCACGAGACATCTTGCCATCACAAGGTTCCTTGCCCAACACAACATGGCTTTTCGAGGAACTCACGAGACATCTTGCCATC
>CABFOW010007753.1:0-22003 GCA_902141385.1 Timema californicum | reverse complement strand
GGTGGACTGGATAGAACTATCTCAAGATAGGGATAGGGTGTAACTAGGAGTTAACTTATATACTTAATCCACACTTAATAATTTATGAGGCATATAATGTAAAGTACATTTAAAAAGTTTAAAAATTGGTCTGAATTAAGCATTACATTTGATTAAAAAATGGTGAGGTTTGTTATATTTAGTGCTTATTGAAATACAATATAATTATTGGTTTTATAAATAATCCACTAAAAACATTTTATCTAATGATGAATAAAATAGCCAAGATATTATATATATTATTAACAGTAATAGCCAACCTACATATATTTTTAAGGAAGCTATAAATTATGAAATAAATATGTGTTATGAGTTCTTGATCTTTAAATCTATATTACAATAGCTAAAACACAACTGCATAAGTCAATATGATTTATAAATATCTATCCAAAAAAATGTCTTTG
This sequence comes from Timema californicum, assembly GCA_902141385.1. Taxonomy (NCBI): domain Eukaryota; kingdom Metazoa; phylum Arthropoda; class Insecta; order Phasmatodea; family Timematidae; genus Timema; species Timema californicum. The sequence continues at coordinate 21,560 of CABFOW010007753.1, read as the reverse complement.
TTTAAAACTTTTCTGACGACCCCACATAACATTTTTTAACCTACTTTTATATATTTTTAAAACAAACCCAGACACGACATTTAACGCTAAACACATATGCAAATCCATTTTTCTTTTTACAACTTAAATACATTTTTCTTATAGCCACATGGAATAACTTTTAATACCTTTTAAACTATGTTGCGGATTGATGCATTCTGAAATTAAGGGTTGAATATTTAATGTATATTTATCTCTAATATATAGCATCGATTTGCACTAAAAGAGTTATACATTTAGTAGACACATTATATACCATTAACATACAAATACTTCTTCATTAATTTTCAATTAACCATGATTTATTTTACTATTCATGTTTAAAAGTCTAGATACAAACACCTTTGGAGCTTATAAAATAAATAACAAAATTAGTCCACCTCAGCTAAATTATATTGTAAAATAATTATTTTTTATTCTTTTAGCACCATTTTTACACTGACTGACGTTGGTTAAACAACGAGTGTCCTGTACATAATTTTTATATATCTATTTATTTTTAAACCATAAAAATGGATAAATATACAATCGAGCTACACTTTAAAATACTTAAAACTAAAAGTCAAGTTATTTAAAAATTAAATAAAATGTTTATTAAAATTGTTTATGAATTTAACTAGTTTTGAAATAGTATTCAAACTCAATTATTAAAATTTTATGTTTTAACTTTCTTACTTATTTTGAGAATTGATTGAATTTTATCATTAGAATTTGTATTTTTTTAAACAATTCCCAATAAACTTTATTCAGAAAGTATATTCCATATCTCTAATAACTATGAGCCGACAAATCAAATTATTTGTGAGCTATAGACAAACGTTTCACTGAGAGATCTAGGCATTGGATGGAGTGAATAATATTTTTAACTGTGTTTGTCATGTGTAGAAACATTGTTATTAAACATGCAGAATCTTATCGTGTTTTTAATATTATAATCTGTCATCCTTAATAAAACATTTTACTCCGGTTTTAAATAATCTTTCAATCTGTATATAAAATGATTCCTACATTTTAATATAAACATAGGTAATTAATAATTATATAATGGATACAAATTAAATTTTCACTATTTTATTTTTAAATAAAATATATTTACGAGTATTTGTTCCATGAATATAAACTTTAAAATCAATATGTTTTGATTCTTTTTAACATTTAAAATATAAGCTATATTTAACAATGGAAAATTTAATAAAATTAATAAATACATATTTATTTCAATTCTGAATAAAAACCTTAGTTTGGTGAATTATTATTGAATTTATATTAAATGTTTATACTCTTAATATTTATATAAATTATTATTGTGTTAATTAAAATCTCACCAATGAGTGAAAAAAAGCTCAATGCTAAACCTCCTATGAGGATGTAAAAGGGAGCCAGGACATGGCCGAGTCCCAATGGTTTCAGTTTAACTACCCCCTTCCCTTTATTATGCGCCGATAATATCAGTTCATACATATCCTCGTTATTCCATTTTATGTGAATTCCCGCTTCAATCAATCTTATAAAGATAGATTCAATTCTTTCTTGAAAAGGAGAAACATAAGGAAAGTGAATAACAATGTTCAATGTTACAGGACATTCCTTCATTATGTGCATCAGAGGATATCCATCTTCAAAGTAGTCATTAAATTTAACATATAAATGAGTATAATAAGACACATCAATATAAGCTGTGCTTCTATTAAAGGCAACAAGGTCAAGTGCAGTTTTTATATCATTTACGAAATACCCCCTTCTTAGTAATGTTTGTATAGTTACGTCGTTAGGGTCCGTATCCTGAAACATAGTTAGGACATCTTCTCCTGTGCCTGCTGTATTTAGTACAGTTGGCCTCAAATTTTCTTTAATCAATTCGTCCAAAGTATCTATATCAGGGTAGTAATGTGGTATCGTCAAGTAGCTGGTCAGACTTCCATTATAAACTCCTATAAGAACTAAGCTCACCATCAATGTAGACATAACGAAACATCTCTGGGTTAGAGAAAGAGATTTAAAATAATTTGCACCACTTACAATAATTCGAATAGTTTCCAAAATGGTTCCCGTTTCTAAAGTAACATCAGATCTAAACACTTTCCAAAACAAAGTAATTATTGGTATGAAAACAAAAATAATAGTCCAAGTGCCCTTAGTGAAGGGTAATATGACGTTCATATATTGTGGAATATGTTGAGCTTTAGGCACCAAAACTGTTAGATAGTTTGTGTAAAAGGATGCTGTGGATGTAAATTGATTTTTTAAATGCTTTACGTACATGTTTCCAAATATATCTATTTCTTTATTCGATCTGCCTTCCCCACCTTTGTTCCTAATTACATGTATCGTTGCGTTCATGCTTTGAATGGTTATTTGAATAATTTCATATTCAACTTTTAAAACACCAGATTTCAAACCATATACAGTTCTGCCTTCAGACAACTTAATTTTGTATCCATGTACATTTTTCAATTTGTTTGAGAATATGTTATTATTTTTATGTTGGATCAATAGATTTGATGGTTTTAGAAATGAGACTTTATTTTGAAATTGGTTGAAAAACAATTTATTTTGATGGTTGACAAGTGAAAAAAATTCAGATTTCGTTTCATTGTTTCTTAAATAAATAGTATTAAAATAAATCAATATCACATTCAAAATATGATAGTCATCCCAAGTTCTTTGGAGTTCTTCTTTGAAAAAGTTTATTTCTTTTTGATCTTGTGAAGTAACTATTATTATAAATGGTGTCCTTGGGTTACCTAAGAAGGTTTCTCTAAATTGCATTAGACACATCCAAAAATATTGATTACTTCTCTCAACAAACCAAATTACTACTCTAGGTACCCCTATAATACCACTAAACAAAAGTTCATCTGTAAACATTTCTTTTAGATCCAAGGTAATGTTTTCTTTGATTTGTAAAGTCAGAGTAGGGAAATATTCCACCAAGTGCACTTGCCTGAACAGTTCATTCGAAAGAAGAGGACAGTTTTCCTGTAGAACAACTGTGGCCAGAGGGCGAGGTCCAATTCTTCGGATAACATCAACGATTGAATGGACAGTTTGTGTAAATTCTTTACCAGAACTTACATGAACAAATTGTATCTGAAGTTTAGTTTCACTGTTGCTTATGAAAAACAAGATTAAAATTGTATTTAACACTATCATTTTGTATTTTAACTTTATTTAAATAGGGTAATAGGATCTATGTCCATCAACTTAATTTTTCACAGTAACTTTAGGGCTAGTTTTAAACCCTAAATTTGTGAACTATTGATATTTTTGAGATAATAATAATTTATTTTACATACAATAAAATATATAATTGAGCTTCTTCTCATCAAATACTATCAAATAACCACTACTTCAGTCAGCTATGAAATGTTGAATGTTCATGACAAATGGCTACAATGATATACTTTCATTTTAAAACTATAAATTAGAAATAAAACCACACATTTAGACTAACCATCATATTATAAGACAATTAGTATTTATCGTTCTGTATTATTTTACAATGCGTAATAATACGTCTGCAACAACGGAGCGGTAGCAATTAATTCACAAATTAAAAAATTATACAATTTAAACACTTAAGCCTCATTAAAATATTATATTTCCAAGATATTGCACGTTTAGTATTGGAGATAAATTATTTTAGATATTTATTAATAATAGATCAAATTAAATAATGGTAGGTGGTTTAATTTTACTGGAGTCAAAGAAATAACACATTATAAACACACACACGTTTTAATATTTGAAATTTTGATTAAATTATTTTAAATCTTATTTATTTCTGTAAATATAAACTTTCTAATTAAAATCCGTTGTCAATGTACCATTAACACTTGTTACCGCATCCTATGAAGTTTTCTCTTGATTTTACTATTTAATGTGTTTCTCCAATCAATCTCGGTGCATTTACTTAATAAGGTCTTTGTTTTATCCCTTCGTCCACTCTATAATGTATTTGTTTGATCTCTACGTCCACTTAATAAGGTCTTTGTTTGATCCATATGTCTCTTTTTATTAACTTTTCTATCAAAGACTATGAGTGTTGCTGTCCTTAAAAGGCCTAGTCATTGCCCGAATGTGTCTCATATAGAGAGTAGTGTTACGATAACAATGTTGCCATTCTGGATGGACAACAGGCCCACAAAGGCTCGTACTATGTCTTGGGGAAAAGGGTTGTCAAATTCTAAACAATGCAAGAGACTAGTACAACCAAGCCCAGTAGGAAATCGTCTAAAGAAGATGTTGGGTACCTTTTGGCATACGAAATAATTCCCTTTAAACAAAAAAAAACTCAAAATAGGTTTGGTCTGGAATTTATTTTAGACTTGTCTGAAATACTTGGAAAAGTCAGTTAATTTTATAATAAAGAATTTGTAGTTACCTTGATTGTAAAACCACTTTTAATCAAACAAATCTAATCTAAAATATTATGAGAACAGATCTGAGCACTAATTGTATTTGCTCAACTCTACTAACTTAACTTTATATAGCTTGCTGGCTGAGATATTGTACTCATGTTATGGAAAATTATTCTTGTCCTGTCTATTTCTGAAGTAATAGTATTATAATGTCGTATATTGTATATACAAAATAAGGTAGAATGAGTTCAATTGAAGTGAATCAAAATCATAAAGTAACATGTATTTAACAAAGTGTTAATCCAATAAAAATCTGAAAATTTTACTTCAAATATATTCTACTGTTTTGTTGGTTGACAAAATTTCTTGGATTAAAGTGAAAGTTATCAAATATATTTGATTATTTTTCGGACTATTATTTTATTCTCTGAGATTGGAGATAGTCTTTTGATCTTGTAGCCGCATGGTTTAAGGCGTCACTACTACAATAGATTAGTATCTTGGTAAACGGGATATCGGGTTAAAATCATCATAGCTCCTTTTTCAGTTTTTTTTTAAATTTTATTCTGCGTCCACAATAATGCAGAAACACTTACCTAAAATTCAAACTTCATCATCCATAATTCATCAGGGTTAGTAGTACATATGTATCGCCCTCCTTCTCCTCTAATGGACAAGGGCAGGGGCACATATGCATAAAATAAAGAAGGTCAAAAATAAACAACAAATGATTAAATTTCAGAAGAGCGTTAGTACCACATAAACGTTAATAGGCCTTCAGTTTGACCTATACAACAATTTGCTGTCATGAAGCCTTCTCAACCATCACCCGTTATTTTGTACTATCTGTCAAAGGGAAAAAGGGGCGAGAATCCTTAGAGTAAAAACAATGACTTTTTTACTTGGAATAGTAAATCAAAGGTCGCATATAAAAAATAAATCAATATTTATTTAGAGAAAATTAACAGTATATATATATATATATATATATGAATATAGGTAACAATAGATAATAAAAAATATACATATAAATATGGATATATGGAGAACAGGGTTATGCCCATGATCATACATTTGTATTGTTGCCATTACAAAACTTGTGCTAACAATTGCGCTCAAGATAAATATACGACCCCTTAATGGGTCTCTGCGGCAACCCGCAATATACTGACAACAATAACTAGCCGCCACAGGCTAACTATCCGAATTTCAAAAAACGGACTATACCATGTGACTTAGAATTACAATTTATGTAACGGGCAAACTTGGGTTAGCCCCGTTAAAACGTGCAAGAGAACGAATGTGTGGCTAGTTCCTGCAAATCATCAAGGTTAAACATAACATACTAATGTAAATGCTTCGCTAATAACATATCTCTTTATTTACATACCACTTCGCCGACTCGTCCTGTAAGCCTGATGCCCAATTCGATGACACACCATAGAAGATAAGTGACCGGTCACCACTGCTGGGAATGAATAACTCCGCTTTCGGCCACAAGCATCATCCAACTGACCGCTCCTAGAAAACCGTTGGCCTGCCTGGCTCAGAAGAGTGGGGAGGTTCCCCCTCCGCTTGGTACGGGCCTATCGACTATATATTCGCCTGACTGCTGGGAACTAGCACAGAACGCGCCAGCAGACGATCGCTGAAACATCGTCTACGCAGTCCGAATCAGCGCGCACTTCTAGTCAGAATCTATCATCTAGTCGACGGTGGTCTTACTATCCTAGGGGAATGGATATTCTATACCGGGGGAAGGGGAAGGACTTTACAACTACGAAGATGAGATATGACGAGTAGACTCCAGATTAATATGTTATTGTTAGGGTTAGTCAACGTCCTGCGAGGATAGATGGAAGTATCATTTAGTAGGGAATAATAATAGGAAACTATCCGTGTCTATTGTGAGACACTGTTGTTATATTACTATTAGGCTAGTTATATAAGATATAATGTAGTCTCTCCTGAGCCAGGAGAACGGACTGCGATCAACAATTGCGGTATAGCGCGCTTCTCGCGCCCGGGATGGTGAATCCCGCGACACACATGATGTGTCCATTGTTGTATATTTAGGATAGCTTGCCTAGGCAGGAGATAGTTTAGGCTATATGGAGGCCGATGATTTGTACCTAATTAGGTTCACTGGCCTATCCCAATGTTGTATTTGGGTAGTTAAACTGTGGGCCGCTCATACCTTTCATGATTGGCCCGTGCTATAGGGTTGTTATTATTTTGCTGCTCTCACTTTGCAAGTACACTGCTAGTGGGCCGTCTTGCCCCTCAGGCTCGGCTGCAGTGTCACTTGTTCATTGTTAGATTTTTATGGTGCTGCTCACCCAGCGGGTGCTCAACCAGTGGGACGCGTCTCGTCCCCGGTTGGCCCGTGGATCTAGATATTTCCGAGTAACTGTTTTTGCACACTGATTAGGATGGTATCTAAGTATCGAGGTCTCTCTAATATAGCTAAACTAGAACTTGCCTGGGGTACGCACTTGGTCTGCTTGCCAGGCCGACTTGACATGTAAATAGTAAAATGAGTAACACCGCGTTTTGGCGTGTGTTATTGTCTTGGCGCTTCTCGCCCCCTTGTGGCTATTACTTAAGCAAGTTTGCCACACTTCATTACTTTATTGTTATTCAACTTAGTACTTAATGAGATATAAGTTCAATATGTTCAAATATCTGTTCTATGAAGTATACAGTATCATTAAATTTCATTGATCCTAATCTCCTCTTGTTCTCATTACTTGTATTAACCTGTATGTTCATGCATCGTGACAGCCGGTGCATTTACAACCACAACTATTCATGATTTACTTAGTCATAAAAATAAATTGAAAACAATATTTAGCCGTACGGGCTATAAACATTTCCCATATTATCCAGACATTACGCCTTAAAAAATGTAAGATAAAAAACTACAAAGCTAAGGTCCCTCATTCTTTTTAACCATTATATACCAAGCTGGAAGGGCAAAAAATCCCAGTAATAATATTAACCTGTAATAAAATATGTTACGCCATGTTTGGGCTGCGTAATTCGTCATTTTTACAAAGTCAAAGAATTAACCCAAAATAAAGATGTAAGTCCAAAATTAATTATGTATCGTACTAGCCGATAATAAATTTATACCCAGCATAAAATTTACAATTAAATTTATAACATAATTCCGAAAGAGTAATTTTAACTAGTACAGCCAAAATGAATTTATACCTTGGGAAAAATCCTATCCTAGAGTAAGTGTCAAAGACACGGTTGATTCAAGAAGTGAAGTTACCACACACACAGCACCAGTATATAAACCGTTATTCACTGAGAGGAGGGGAACATAGGGGGAACAAAAGAACATCGAAGAACAATGACACGGAACAGAGAGAGAGGGGCAGTAAGTCACCAAAGGAAAACCCTAGATCATTGTAGGGGCGCGTAGAACATCACGTGTCCATCACGAGGTCACTCCCATGATGCAACAGGTGACCTCACGCTCAACTTGCCACACCTATCACTCTTTTAGTCATGTTTTCACACTCGGTGCGGATATAGTGCTCGCGGGCAGGGAAGATGTTGACGAGACTCGAGACACACTGACCGAGAAACGGGGCGTTTTGGTGAGTACGGTATTGTTTATTCTTCGGTGTTGTAGAAATAGTGTTCATTCATTAGTTTTTTCTTCATGCTTGTAATGTTGATGTCAATCAACGTTACACATATACGCATAATCCGAACAGGTAGTAAGACGTGGTACTTTATATAAAATTGTATATATAATTTTCTATCGTGGAACAAGACACCTTAAATCCGGAAACATTGGCACTATAATTGTTGTTGGCGGCAGCCACTCGCACGTTACAGCTTTCTTGTGGGTTCATATCTTAGAGTTTAATTTTATATACAAAGTGGAAGAGTATTATCTGACTACAGAACAAATCAACGAACCTATTCAGAAAAATTGTTTCAACATGATATTCAAAGTCAGTTTAATGGTTTTTTATCAAATATATTTTAAACTCCAGTGAAAAAAACAAAATAATAGTGTTAGCAATGATACATTATAAGTATTACTTTAAGAAAGTATTAAATGCCAGTAGACACATCCTCATGTCTGATGGCATAGCCTTGACACAATAGTATATACAAATTTAATATATATATATATACATACACCAGCCAAATAAAACAAATGGACTACGAATTGGCACACAGAAACAAGAAAATTGACGGGAGAAGTTGAAGAGCTAGTTGAGCTTTCGGAAAGAAGAAAGATTGACCTACTGGGACTGGGGAATCGAAGTGGAATAGAGAAGGGAAGAAGGAATGGTGTGTTTAGTGGTGAGAGAAGCGCTAAACGACGCGTTAAAGGGAAAACATGATGGACTTATTAAAGTGATTGTTGGATTGAAGGATATGGCAGTGGAAGTGGTGCGAGTGTATACGCCACAAGTGTCTAGCGAACTATAAGGAGGACTTTACAGAAGCATCTGGAGGGTAGAGTCAAATAGTCATGGGCGACTACAACACTAAGTTTGGGCTGGATATGTGAGGGCATGAAGTAGTGCTAAGAGAAGATGGCGGGAAACTAGGAATAAAGAGGGTGAATATCTTCAAGAATTGTGCAACAGTAATGTATTGCTGATAGGAAACACGTGTGTTAAGAAGAGGGAGGGGCATAAAGTAACATGGTACAGCGTTAATCGGCCGAGGATGTCGATAATTGGCAACATACTAGTAAATATTCAAATTAAGAAGATTTGACAGATATAAAGGTAATTCTATATTAAGTCCTAGACAGTGACCACCAGCTGCTGATAGCAACACTGAAAGGAAGAAAAGAAAGGAGAGTAGCAGAAAATTGGCACAGTAGACTAAGGTATTGAATATGAAAGAGGAAGAAATCACAACGGAGTTTCAGAGAAGAATTAGGAGCAGCCTTCAAAGGGATGAAATCAAAACAGATAAAGATGATTGAGTAATATTCCGAACGTTATTGGTGGCTCAGCCATGAAAGGGTGTGTAAGGAAAAGTGGAAAAAGGAGATGGAAGGAAACGCCATGGTGGAAGTCTAATACTAAATAATCAGTAACCGAGATGAACAGAGTCTTTAGGGAGTGGCTCAGAGAGAGAACAATGGAGGTGAAGGAGGATTATAAGGCAATAAAGAAGTTATCAAGAAGTGTAGTAGAGGACGAGAAAAGAAGGTGGATGGAATTGTGGTGAAAATGATTGATTATGACAATGTAGTTTGGGTAAAATGCTGTATGGAATGGTCAATTGTGAGAGAAATAAATACGAATAAACATATTTGAATGGTTATGTGGTGATGGCAAAGAAAGAATTAACGAAATTGTGGAGAGAGTTTTACGAAGACATGCTATTTACTAAAATGACCTGGGAGATTGAGGAATAGGATGAAGTTGGCAATAGGCAGAAAAGTGTGAGATACCTAACCTGTGGAGAGGTATCAATGAAATCTATGAAGATTAGAATTGCACCAAAAGACAAAGACGATAATGCTAGTGTGAAAATTATTAGAACAGTAGAAGAGGTAAGAATACAGTGGCTGTATATAGTGATACGTGTAATATGGAAAGCGGCAAGTTCCTAGAAGACTGGAAAAGGGGAAAAAATAGTACTCATCTTTAAAAAAAGGAGACAGGACGAAGGGGGAAAATATACGGTAGTAACCTTATGAGCCACTGTGCAAATGTGTATGCAAATTTTTGGCGATAGCAAAAATAGGAATAGTATAAGGAGGCTTTGGAGAGGAACACTATGTCTTCAAACCAGGAAGGTCGAAAGTGAACGTTATTTTTGCTGTGAAAAAGCTACATTATGTGTAATGTAAGGTTCTTCTTATGGACTTCTTAGATATTGAAAAAGCGTATGACAATGTATGTGCAGACAAATATTGGAAAGTGCTAGAGAAGAAAGTGTTGCAGGATGAGACCATAAACAGAGGGCCAAATATGTACAAGGGTAGTGTGTTCTAAGTGAAAATGGGGGAGAAGAAAGATTGATTTTAGTTAAAGATAGGTCTGAAACAAAATAGTACGCTCTAACCACTACTGTTTAATGTATTGATTGACCAAATAATGAAGAAGGGGGTAGAAAGTAAGAGAATAGGAAGATTAATGTAATGCTGTTTACAGATGAAATGGTGTGGGGTAGTGAAGATAAATCAATATAGAAGCAGCTGACGGTTTGGAAATAATTAGTGGAGTGGTAGGGAATGAGGTTTATGTAAGGAATAGTGAAATAGTGATAACGACAAAGAAGAAATACAGGTATACAACTGAGGTAAAAGTGAGAAAGAAGCAAATAAATAATGTAAAACGTTTTAAGTATCTGGACGATGTTGTAGGGGAGAGTGGAAGAAAAGGATATAAATAGGTGATAGAGGAAGGCGAGCAGAGGCATATTTCAGAAGTTTGAGAAGCCTGGTTTTGAGCTGGTAAATGCCAGACAAGAGGAAGGGAATGATCTACAACGCCTTTTCCTTTACAATATTAACGTATGCTGCAGAAACGTAGGTAATTAAGGAACAGGATGAAATCAGGATAAAGTCGAGTGAAATGAGATTTCTGAGGATAAGGTTCAGTTTGACAAAATTTTAAAGGATGATAAATTAGAGAGAAAGCGGAATAGTAAAGGAAGAACGAGTTCAGGACAGGATAGAGAAGGTACGACTAGGGTGGTTTGGACATGTGAGAAGAATGGAGAGGGAAGGGCAGGATAGAATGATGTCAGATATGTTGGTGGGGGATTGGAGGCCGAGAGGAGGTCCAAGAGACATATGGACTAATCAAGTCGGGAGGAGTGTGGAGTAAAGAGGACAGGACTGTGCAAAGGTGGTGATTGCGAGGTGGTTTGGAGGAAACTGTATTCTAAAATGACATAGCCGGCGATAGGAAGCGGTTCATGATGATATATTTACACACATGATTGGCCGACTATAATTATTTCGTGGATTATATTAAGATTTAATATATACAAATTAAAACTATAAATATATCATTGAAAGACACAATATCAAAGAGTACATTAAACTCTATATTGTTTTTCAAAATCATGATAACTTTTATAGGAAAACCTACAAGATATTTAAATATAAAAAAGACAAATACAATTATTTAATAAAACATAAATCATAATCAACGATATTTTTATTTAATTTAATAAATAAAAATATATAAATTTACTAATAAATACAGTGAGAATTAAATAAAACAAATAAAATATATATCTATAAAGTATATATTTAATATATGATTGATTAACTACAGTTAAATAATACATAAACGACAAAATCTAATTTGTCATTTTAATTTTTCATTTTGACAATCAGTATATTTTCAACATATATTTCGTAAACGTCTATTCTATAGTTGACGTGGTTTGTTGTTGTTAGTTGGGTAAGTCTATACAAAGAACATTGGTGGTGGGGAGTTATAGATATGTTGTACCGAAGCAACGGTACATATGAACATATTCCACATTATTAAAATATATTATAATTGATTAGCTATAAAACTCAAAGTAAAACAATTTAAATCCTAGTTAAATTATTTACTTAGATACTTCTTAATATTTATACAACCTACTAAACTGTTAATTAAAATTTCACAAATGAGTGAAGAAAAGCTCAAAGCTAAACTTCCTATGAGGATGTGAAAAACACGTTAATATATTGTGGAATGGGTTGAGCTTTGGGCACTAAGAATGTTAGATAGGTTTGCTCAAAGGATGCCGTGGTTGTAAATTGGTTTTTTAAATGTTTAACGTACATATTTCCATAAATATCTGGCAATAATTTCAAGTTTGCTATTATGTTTGAATTAGCATTATTGTCTTCATATATCTGTCTAATAGTCACTAAAGTTGCGTTCATGTTTTTCGTGATTGTTTGAATACTTTCATATTCAGCTTTTAATGCACCTAATTTTAAACCATATACAATTCTTCCGTTTGTTACTTTTATCTCGTATCGATGTAAATCCTTTAGTTTGTTTAAAAATATGTTTTCAGTTTCAATTTTAACCAACTAATTTGGTTGATTCCAAAATAAATCTTTGTTTTTAAATTGGTTGAAAAACCTTACATTTGTCATTGAGCCTTGTGAGGTAAAGTTTGTCTTAGTTTCGTTATTATTTAAATAAACATTATTAAAATATATCACTATTATATTAAGTATGCGTACTCATCCCAAGTCCTTTGTAATTGCTTTTTAAATATGTTTATTTCGTTTTGATCTTGTGTAGTGATAATTATAATAAATGGTGTTCTTGGGTTACCAAGGAAAGTGTCTCTAAATTTAGTCAGAAACATCCAAAATATTCTATCACTTTTTTCAACAAACCAAAATACAATACTTGGTACACCTATAGTTCCATCAAATAATAGGCTGTCTGAGAATATTTCATTAAGTTCTAATGTACTGTTCTCTTTCATTTGAAGAGTCAATGTTGGGAAGTACTCCCCAAAGTGAAATTGCCTAAACAATTCGTTTGAATTATGAAGACAGCTCTCTTGTAGAACAACAGTGGCCAAATGGTTAGATCCGCATCGTCGAACAATATCAATGATCACATGAATTGTTTCACGGAAATAGTTGTTTGAACTTACCTGTCGAACTGAAATTTCAAGTTTTGTTTCAATATATCTTAAAGAATATATTAGCACAATAGTCTTCAATAATTTCATTTTAAGCTGTAGTTTATATTTTCCCAAACAAAATACTTCTTCTCAATTTTTTAAATAATTATCCACAGTACCTAACAATTTATTATTATAGCAATTTGCTTATTCAATCCATTTTAAATAATTAAATATAGCAAAATACGAACTAAATTTTTAATAGAATTAATTTTGAATTTTGATGTTTCTCTGAACCTTGACATACCGGCTTTACCACACTTTTCAAATAAATCAACAATTTTATAGGTGTAGAGTCAGAAACCAGAATATAACTTTCTTCAAGTTTAAAGCTAACATGAAAGCTAGAAAGAGAGAGAGACAGATGTAATAAAGCGGTTTCAATTTATAAAAGTTGTTAAATGACATGTTTTATTGATAAAATTGCTGAGAGGTGTACGTTTCCACAACAAACAAATAAGTTTACAACAAGCTTGATGCATTTAAAAATAGGATAAAACCCTACTGATAGTTTGTTAATATGAAACTTGAACTGATCTGTGACGAGTTTGAGGAGGGAGATATTTTGTTTTATTTACCTTCTTCCACTTTTGGTGCTAATATATAACTACTTATTTAAAAAAACTATATCAAATTAAGTTTGTTCTAATACATCCGATTAAAAATAATTAGAGAAAATCACTAAGTCCACTGTAACTATTTCATATAAATCAAATTTATGTTTTATTTTTATGTCCAATTATATCAAGTACTAAAACAATTAAATTGTTTCATTTCTATAACCCCCATAGTGGTTTTCAAAACCAATGCATAATTAAAAAAAAAGTTTAATTAAACAATATAATTATGAGATTAGACTAATGGGTATAAAATATCAAAATAATAATTACTTTAAGATTTTTTTTTGTGAATACAAATTAAAACTAGTAAATTAATGTGTGATAATATACATTTTAGTTTATAAAAATGTGTAACTTTACCGAGATAGAAAAATAAGCTAATATATTAAAATCAATGAACTTTATTTAGGTATTAATAGATAGAGTAAATATTATCGTGCCAAAGTCAATTTAGTGAAATATTAAAATGGCAACCTGCAAGTTAGGGTAACCAAAATAATTATCAATCTAATCGAGATTTTCTTTTAACTAATACATATGCTAAGGTACGGATTGGATATCACTTAATCAGATACTTTTGAAATACTTAATGGGTTAAAAAAGTAGATGCACTTAACCCATTGTTTTTTAAATAACTTTAGAGTAAGCTATTAGGGAAATGCAAGAGAGTATGGAAGGGTTAACATTTAACGGTACATTGCAGCTATTAGGATACGAGTGATTTATCTTTGTTGGCAATAGTAATCTGTTGTAACAAATGCAGACATTTTATTAGATGCTAGGTAGTAAGGAAATATGTTTAGAAGTAAATGTTGTAATGAATAGGTTTATATGATAATACAAAGAACAAATATATGGGAAGATAACTTAGATTTCTGATAAGAATATATCATTTGATAGCGTTAATGAGTTTAAATATTTAGGAACAATTTTAACAAGCATTACCGATATTAGGTTGGAAATTAGGAAAATATTACAGTAGGGAAGATCATGATTCATGCTATTACTCCGTCAGAACGTTATTAACATCTTCATTGCTGTCCAGGAATGTAGAACGCAGAATACACAAAACAATAATTATACCGGTTGTACTCCATGTGACGAAAATATGCAGCGTGTTTGGGAAATTCTATAACCTTGTTCAGGTTACAGACTCGCAAACCCAATAGGAAGATACTATTGAGAAGAATTATACTTTGATGGGAGAATAACAATGGAATGGACCTAAAAGAGATAGGGTGTAATGCGGAGGACTGGATGGAACTAGCTCAAGGTATGGATAGGGTATGATGAGGTAAAATGGGTAGAACTAGCTCAAGATAGGGATAGGATGTAACTAGCAGTTAACTCATATATATAATCCACACTTAATAATTTATGAGGCAAATAAAGTAAAGTATATTTAAAAGGTTTAAAAATTGGTCTGAGGTAAGCGTTAGACTACATTTGATTAAAAAATGGTGAGGTTTGTTATATTGAGTGCTGATTGAAATACAATTTAATTATTGGTATTTATAAATAAACCATTAAACAAATTTTATATAATGATGGATAAAATAGCCACGATATTATATATGTGAGTAACAGTTGTAGTCGAACCTAAATATATTTTATAGGAAGTTAAGAATTATGAAATGAATATGTGCTATGAGTTGAAATTTAAAACTATATTACAATAGCTAAAACACAACTACATAATCTAATATCTTTTATAATTATCTCCACCAAGAAAATGTGTTTGTTTAAAACTTTTCTAACGACCCTAAACACATTTATGTGACCTATTTTTTAAAACAAAGACAGAAAAACATTTAACGCTAAACACATATGTAAATCCTATTTTCTTTTAACAACTTAAATAAGTTTATCTTATACCCAAATACAATAACTTTTAATCACTTTTAAACTATGTTGCGGTTTGATGCATTCTGAAATTAAAAGTTGAAAATTTAATGTATATTTATCTCTAATATATAGCATCGATTTGCACTAAAAGTGTTATACATTTAGTAGACACTTTAAATACACTTAACATACAAATACTTCGTCATTAATTTCAATTAACCTTGATTTATTTTCCCCATCATATTTATATGTTTAGATACAAACACCTTTGGAGCTTATAAAATAAATAACAAAATTACTTCACTCAGCTAAATTATATTGTAAATAATTATTTTAAATTCTTTTAGCACCATTTTACAGTGACTGCCGGTGGTTAAACAATGAGTGTTCTGTAAATAGTTTATATATATATATATATATATATATAAATTTTTAAACCATAAATATGGATAAATATACAATCGAGCTACACTTTAAAAATACTTGAAACTAAGAGTCAAGTTATTTATAAATTAAATAAAATTTTATTAAAAATGTTAATGAATTTAATTAATTTTGAAATTTTATTCATACCCAATGATTAAAAATGTATGTTTTAACTTTATTTCTTATTTTGAGAATTGATTGAATTTTATCTTTAGAATCTATATTTTTTAAACAATTCCTAATAAACTTTATTCAAAAAGTATATTCCATATCTATAATAACTATGACCCGACGAATCAAATTATTTGTGAGTTATAGACAAAAGTTTCACTGAGAGATCTAGGAATTGGATGGAGTGAATCATATTTTTAACTGTGTTGGTCATGTATAGAAACATTGTTTTTAAACATGCAGAATTGTATAGTTGTTGTTAATATTAGAGTCTGTCATCCTTAATAAAACATTTTACTCCTGTTCTAAATAATCTTTCAATCTGTATATAAAATGAATCCTGCAATTTAATATAAACATAGGTAAATAATAAATATATAATGGATACAAATTACGTTTTCACTATTTTATTTTTAAATGAAACATATTTACGAGTATTTGTTTCATGAATATAAACTTTAAAATCAATATGATTTGATTCTTTTTAACATTTTAAATATAAGCTTTAATTAACAATGGAAAATTTAATAAAATTATTAATACATATTTATTTCAATTCTGAATAAAAATATTATTTTGGTGAGTTATTATTGAATTTATATTAAATGTTTGTACTCTTAGTATTTATATAATTTATAATTGCGTTAATTAAAATCTCACCAATGAGTGAAAAAAAGCTCAATGCTAAACCTCCTATGAGAATGTAAAAGGAAGCCAGGACATGGCCGAGTCCCAATGGTTTCAGTTTAACCACCCCCTTCCATTTATTATGCGCCGATAATATCAGTTCATACATATCCTCGTTAATCCATTTTATGTGCATTCCCGCTTCAACCAGTCTTCTAGCGATAGCTTCAATCCTTTCTTGAAAAGGAGAAACATAAGGAAAGTGAATAACAATGATCATTGTTACAGGACATTCCTTCATTATGTGCATCAAAGGATATCCATCTTCAAAGTAGTCATTAAATTTAACATATAAATGAGTATAATAAGATACATCAATATAAGCTGTACTTCTATTAAAGGCAACAAGGTCAAGTGCAGTTTTTATATCATGTACAAAATACGTCCTGCTTAGTAATGTTTGTATAGTTACGTCGTTAGGGTCCGTGTCCTGAAACATAGTTTGGATATCATCTCCTGTGCCTGCTGTATTAAGTACAGCTATGCTCAGATTTTCTTTAATCAAGTCGTCCAGAGTATCTATATCAGGGTAGTAATGTGGTATCGTCAAGTAGCTGGTCAGACTTCCATTATAAGCTCCTATAAGAACTAAGCTCTTAAGAACTAAGCTCACCAACAATGTAGACATAACGAAACATCTCTGGGTTAGAGAAAGAGATTTAAAATATGTTGCACCACTCACAATAATTCGAATGGTTTCCAAAATGGTTCCCGTTTCTAAAGTAACATCAGCTCTAAATATTTTCCAAAACAAAGTAATAATTGGTATGAAAACAAAAATAATGGTCCAAGTGCTCTTAGTGAAGGGTAATATGACGTTCATATATTGTGGATGACGTTGAGCTTTGGGCACTAAAATTGTTAGAGAGTTTTGATCAATGGATACTGTGGATGTAAATTGATTTTTTAAATGCTTTACGTACATATTTCCAAATATATCTATTTCTTTATTCGATCTGCTTTCCCCACCATTGTTCCTACTTACATGTATCGTTGCGTTCATGCTTTGAATGGTTATTTGAATAAATTCATATTCAACTTTTAAAACACCCGATTTCAAACCATATACAGTTCTGCCTTCAGACAACTTAATTTTGTATCCATGTACATTTTTCAATTTGTTTGAGAATATGTTATTATTTTTATGTTGGATCAATAGATTTGATGGTTTTAGAAATGAGACTTTATTTTGAAATTGGTTGAAAAACAATGTATTTTGATGGTAGACTTGTGAAAAAAATTCAGATCTCGTTTCATTGTTTCTTAAATAAATAGTATTAAAATAAATCAACATCACATTCAAAATGTTATATTCATCCCAAGTTCTTTGGAGTTCTTCTTTGAATAAGTTTATTTCTTTTTGATCTATTGAAGTAACTATTATTATAAATGGTGTCCTTGGGTTACCTAAGAGGGTTTCTCTAAATTGTGTCAGACACATCCAAAAATATTGATTACTTCTCTCAACAAACCAAATTACTACTCTTGGTACCCCTATAATACCACTAAACAAAAGCTCATCTGAAAACATTTCTTTTAGATCCAAGCTAATGTTCTCTTTCATTTGTAAAGTCAGAGTAGGGAAATATTCCACCAAGTGCACTTGCCTGAACAGTTCGTTCGAAAGAAGAGGACAGTTATCCTGTAGAACAACTGTGGCCAAAGGGCGAGGTCCAATTCTTCGGATAACATCAACGATTGAGTGGACAGTTTGTGTAAATTCTTTACCAGAACTTACCTGAACAAATGGTATATGACGTTTAGTTTCACTGTTGCTTATGATAAACAAAATAAAAAAGGTATTTAACACTTTCATTTTGTATTTTAACTCTTTTTAAATATTGTAATATGATCTATGTCCATCAACTTAATTTTTCACAGTAACTTTAGGGCTAGTTTTAAATCCTAAATTTGTGAGTTATTGATATTTTTGAGATAATAATAATTTATTTTACATACAATAAAATATATAATTGAGCTTCTTCTCAGCAAATACTATCAAATAAACACTACTTAAGTCAGCTATGAGATGTTGAATGTTCATGACTAATGGCTACATTGATATACTGTAAATTTAAAATAAAAAACTAGAAACAAAACCACATATTTAGACTAAACTTCATATTATATGACAATTAGTGTTGATCGTTCTAAATTATTTTACAATGCGTAATAATACGTCTGCAACAACGGAGAAGTAGCAATTAATTCACAATTTAGAAAATTATACAATTGAAACACTTAAACCTTATTAAAAATATAAATGAATAATGTTATAATATTGTTTAGGAACTTTAAATTACTTTATATAAAAATCAGTACTAAAATGGTTTTTCCATGTTATTGAACTTTTTAGTATTTGGAGCTAAATTGTTTTAGATAGTTATTAATAATAGATCAAATTAAATTATGGTAGGTGGTATAATTTTCCCAGAGTTAAAGAAATAAGACATTTTAAACACACACGCGTTTTAATATTTGAAATATTGGTTAAATGATTTTAAATCTTATTTATTTTTTGATAAATATAAACTTTAAAATTGAAATCCGTTGTTAATGTACCCTTAACACATGTAACCGCATCTTATGAAGTTTTCTCTTGATTTTACTATTTAATAAGTTTCTCCAATAAATATCGGTGCATGCACTTAATAAGGTCTTTGTTTTATCCATACGTCCACTTAATAAGATCTTTGTTTGATCCATACGTCTCTTTTTATTAATTGTGCTATCAAAGACTATGAGTGTTTCTGTCCTTAAAGGGTCTAGGCATTGTCTGAATGTTTCTCATATAGAGAGTTGTGTTGCGAGAAAAATGTTGTCATTCTTGTTGGACAAAAGGCTCACCAAGGCGCGTATTATGGATTAGGAAAAGGGTTGTCAAATTTGAAACAATGCAAAAGACTAGAACAACAAAGCCCAGTAGGAAATCGTCTAAAGAAGATGTTGGGTACCTTTTGGCATACGAAAAAATTCCCACTAATCAAAAAAAAATCAAAATAGGTTTGGTCTGGAATTTATTTAAGACTTGTCTGAAATACTTGGTAAAGTCAGGCAATTTTATAATAAAGAATTTGTAGCTACCTTGATTGTAAACCCCGCTCTTAATCAAACAAAACTAATCTAAAATACTATGAGAACAGGTCTGAGCGCTAATGGTATTTGCTCAACTCTCCTAACTTAACTTCATAAATCTTGTTGGTATGGAAAATTATTCTTGTCCTGTATATTTCTGAAGTAATAGTATTATAATGTCGTATATTGTATAGACAAAATAAGGTAGAATAAGTTACATTGAAGTGAATCCAAATCATAAAGTAACATGTATTTAACAAAGTGTTTATCCGATAAAAATCTGAAAATTTTACTTCAAATATATTCTACTGTTTTGTTAGTTGACAAAATCTCATGAATTAAAGTGAAATTTATCAAATATTTATAATTATTTTTCGGTCTAATTTTTATTTTGAACAAATTAGATAAACATTCAAATCAAACACGCTCATATTGTTATATAGTTGTTATTTCAACCTTTCTAACATAACCAATTCAAATTAATTTGTTGCTGATGATTAAGTGTTTATAATATTTAGCTATATTAAGTCTGCCTCTGATATTTTTACAAACTTGTACCTACTTTCTCATCAATCATATCTCTTTCCTTTATATTATATATTATATTATTATTATTAATTAATATTTTATCAACCCGTTTAGGGGGCCGCGTGTTCTAACGAACTACTCTCGTGCCAAAGATGAAGAGATCGGGGTTCGATCCCTGTTAGGTGCACTGAAATTGAATT
Source organism: Timema californicum (assembly GCA_902141385.1). NCBI lineage: Eukaryota > Metazoa > Arthropoda > Insecta > Phasmatodea > Timematidae > Timema > Timema californicum. Next base: position 956 of record CABFOW010007753.1, on the reverse strand, counting down.
TCCTAAATGGTCTTCCACCCTCCCTCCACACAAATGTGTGTGCACTTCTTCTCAATTAAAACATTTCCACTTTCTAACCCATTAGTGTAATTGGTATATAGGCATGTAGCACGAACGGTTAGTAAGACATGGTGAAAAAAGATAATCTTTTAGTAATAATCGAAAGTTAAAATATCTGAAAAGAATAAAAAGAAATAAAACTTCCAAATCTACAAAATTAAGTGAATGGCAACCAGACTGTAAAAAAGAAAAGGGCAAGTTCATCTGATTCTAACAAATAAACCGCAAGAGAGAAAAGATGGCAAGGTTCAGGTATTTACTCACCCACTCTATTTATATTCCATACATGTGTGATTTTGAGCTCTAGGAACAAGTCTCGGTTAGTTTCTCAGAGAGTACCTCAATGACCTCTCCGACCCACCTCGAGAGGAAGAGTGTTCAGGATCCGGAGATAGAGTCGACCACTAGTGAGACCACCATTGGAGACCCAGGGTGGTATCTAGCTAGAGCCGTATCCTCACCGACCATCCGGTTTATACCTCTTGGATAGTGGAGTAGAATGCACTCACTGGTGTAGGTGCTCAGGGTAGCTATATGTGGCTCACCACCCAGCCCGTAGCAACAAGTCACTACCAATAACCAACTGTTGTAGGTGCTCAGGGTAGCTATGTGGGCTACAACCAGCTCGGAACACCAAGCCACTACCAGTAACCCACTGTTGTAGTGCTCAGGGTAGCTATGTGGGCTACAACCAGCTCGGAGCACCAAGCCACTAACAGTAACCCACTGGTGTAGGTGCTCAGGGTAGCTATATTTGGGCTACAACCAGCCCCGAGCACCAAGTCACTACCACTAACCCACTGTTGTAGGTGCTCAGGGTAGCTCTGTGGGCTACAACCAGCCCGGAGCACCAAGCCACTACCAATAACTCACTGTTGTAGGTGCTCAGGGTAGCT
>CABFOW010007752.1:0-17804 GCA_902141385.1 Timema californicum | reverse complement strand
CCCCAAGCCCCCTTTCCCCCCCCCCCCCCGCTGACATTTACAAAAGTCAAATAAAAAATCATCCACTTCAGTAGCCACGTGGTCTAACGCGCTACTCTACTCTCACAGTAGACTAGACTTCCGATTATGGGGAAATCGAGATTCGAATCTCTGTCGGGTGTACTGAGGGTGATTTTTCCAAAATGGTTTTCTATCAGAAGTGGTTTTTTTTTGCAACATAACCCCCTAACTGCCGATGGCTAGGAAAAATTCTGCATATTAAATACCTCCAAAATCTATCTGAAGTGCTTTTTATAGTAACATAGCCCCCTAACTGACGAAGGTTAGGAAAATTTATACATATTAAACACCTCTTGAAGCTCTCTCTAAAGTGTTTTTTATGGTAACACAGCCCCTAATTTGTATTTGTATCTTAATATTGATATTGTTTGAATCATAAACAAAGCCATATATGTTTTGTTTGTTTGAACTCCCTCAACCCTCCCCCCGGCTACGGCCTTGTTAAATCCATTCAATCTTTCGGTTGGGAACTGCCCCTAAAGTAGCCAGGCATGATTAGAACCTTGACCATCCTTTTTTTTTTACATCCATTACTGTTACCAGCTCGGGTCAATTTTTTTATCCAAGACATATATTTTCCACTACCGGCTTGCTAAGCCTGTCATAGCATCATTTGCCTTATATACTAACTTAAGACTAGGGCAGGCACACCATTAATGCATCACTGTGAAAGTTTTAACTCACCAACGATAAATATTCGGCAATGCTGGGAATCGAACCTGGCACCCTTAGCTCAGCGGGCAGTCACGCCACCGAGTGAGCCAAGGTATCAGTCAGACAAAACGATTACCAGTAATTAAGCCCTGATGGCTTAGATTGAGTGATCACCAATTCAATTTTAGGACGGAATAATTATATCCTGTAAGCCTTTCACCACCTTATAGCAGATGAAGTAAATAAGGGCTGTTTCCTAGCCACAATAGTTCAAGTCAAATGGAGGTTTGAATGACTTCCAAATCTCAAGTATATGCCCGGTAGTCAACCAATATCATTATTATTATTATTATTATTATTATTATTATTATTATTAGCACCGCGTCTTACTACCCGTTCGGGTTGTACGCACTTACACTAATGTGTAATGGTTGGGTGATTGCGAGATGAAATGGAGGACCTACAGTTTAACGTGGAATCCGAACCACATTGAAGGCCTGGCATTCCACACATTCACAAGTTGTGATTAATACACGTCTTGTCAGAGGTGAAGGAAGGGTTTGGCAGTCAGATAAATCTGTGCCGGGACCGAGGATTGAACCCCGGCCGCTAGCATTGAAGTCTGACACCTTACCCCTAGACCGCCAGGTCACCAACAATCATCAATATCCTAGTATACAAATAACAACAGTTATGTTCGAATGGGAGATTGATTGACCTCCAAATCTTAGCTAAAATGTACGGCCCTAATCCACATAACATGTAACTTTTTTTTCCCTGTTATTTTTTACTCTCCCTGAGAGTAAAGCGCTGATTCCACACACAGCTCTCTCTCTCTCTCTCTCTCTAGTCCTTGCTCCATGTGAAGAAAACGTGAGAGACTCCCCTTCGAGCTGATTGGATTACCAAGAACAAAGCCTTTGCTAGATCTACGGACGTGTCACACAGATTCCTGAAACAAGGACAGATCTGCTACTAATCTCCAAAGCCACGGCGGTGTCTTTTTTGTTGCAAATTTACAGGAATCTCTTCACAGGGGGAAAAAAAACAACCAAACAAGACGTGCTAGAAATTGGAAGCAAAACATAATTTCAACCCCCGCACCTCTGTAAAACCTTGTCTAGTAACTAGTGGTACACCTAGGTTGTTTTGGGTTAAAGCGCTCACTTCAGGAGCCGATGTTTCGTGGGTTCAAACCCAGCTGGGGTCAATGGATTTTTCTTGATCGATAAAAATCCGTAGCAAAACTTCCTTTGGAGGGGAAGTAAAGTCGTTGGTCCCATGTAGATTGTGACATGTAAAAGAATCCTGGAGGTTATGGGAAAATTGATAGGCCCTTTCTCTCTCGCTCATAGAAATTCTCCTGTGCTGATATAATAAGTGGGCTCAGAAAATACACGTTAATTACCTCAAATGGAGACCTGGTGGTCTAAGGGTAAGGTGTCGGACTTCTGTGCTGGGGTACGGGGTTCAATCCTCGGTCCCGGCAAAGATTTATCTGATTACCAAACCCTTCCTTCACCTCTGGCAAGACATATTGTGAATGTGAGGAATGCCAGGTATCCACCGTGGTTCGGATTCCACGTTAAATCTGTAGGTCCTCCATTTCATCTCACAATCACCCTACCATTACACATTAGCGTAAGTACGTATAGCCCGAACGGGTAGTAAGATGCGGTGCTAATAATAATAATAATAATAATAATAATAATTACCTCAAATAAGCAACTAAGCAATCCGAGACCTTAGCTCAGTCGGTAGTGTGTCTGCCTGCTGAGCTAAAGGGTCCCGGGTTTGATTCCCGACATGGTCGAAGATGTATCATTGATGAAAATATGGGTTTACACTTTCACATTGATAAATGAACGGCCGGGGACTGGTTATTGTGTCTGTCCGAGTCATAAGCTATATTATAAACTATATGAGACTACAACAGTCCTAGCAAGCCAATAAAGGAAATATATATGACTTGAATAAAAAAATCTGACCCAGGCCCCAGGCTGGAAACAGTAATGGATGTAAAAGTAGGGTGACCGTACGTTCCGATTAATCGGGACTGTTCTGTTCTGTGTTGGGAACACATAAAGTTGTCCCGATTTTTTTTCTTTAGAAAATTGATTTCTGTTCTGATTTTTAATAAAAACATGTAAAATAACTTTTTTCTCTCTTAAAATCCAACTAAAGCACTCCAGTTACAAGGCTATGTTTTGCCTTAATAATTATTAATTATATGTCAAAATTTATTGAGGCCCCCTGATCCCGATGGGAGTATACGCGTCCCTTGACCCCCCGTCACAAAAATCCTGAATTCGCCCCTGTGCTGTACAAACATTTGCCCTAAGAGGTTGAAAGAAAGAGAACATACAATTTTTGAGAGACTTACTTATGCTTTACTCTATGTGATTAGAGAATTATTGCGTTAAATCGTAAGTAATATATCTTTACAACTAAATCTCACAAAATTCTATCAATATATTTGCCAATATCTCCGAAAATATTGGTTTAATAATAGTATATTTCAAATAAAGGTTTTTTAATTTTAATGGTACTACAATTTTGCAATGATAAAGTTATTTAGTAGCTCAAATAGTTGCGGAGATACGGAAGTTTCAGCTTCTGTAAAGTACCCTAAAAGTCATTTTCATGGGAAAATGAAAATAGCCAGTTTATTTATAATTTTAATCAACGCCCGAATACGGATTTTAGTCAAAATCGTTAGAACCGATTTTGAGAAAATCAATTTTTCTCTCATTTCGCTTTTTATTAAACTACTTTTAATTTTAGGGTTAAACAGACACACAGATAGACGGCATCGCTAAAATCAATTTTTAGGGTTGGGGGGGTCATGCATGAGACGTCGACATCCATCAATATTTTGGGCTAGATTTTTTTACGGTCGAAATACTTACCTTAAGTGTTCAACAAGTTAATATATAGTTAACTTTTTGAACAATTAAGGTAAGTAACATATGTTTATAAAGTCATTAACTTTCAAGCTATACGCAATATGTATATATATATGCGTATAGCTAGAAAGTTATTGATTTTATAAAAATATGTGTCAAATAAAATATGTGTATTATTAATAGATTTACATATTTGCGACGATAAGTAATTTCGTATCTCAAATATTTTCGTAGATATGATAAAAAGTGAGAATTTACGGATCAGACCGGAACCCTTAAAGTCATTTTGCCGCGATATTGAGAGTAGCCATTTTGTTTTTAATATTTATAAATGTTTTTAAATGAAATTTAATCAAAATCGTTAGAGCCGATTTTGAGAAAATCGATTTTTTTCTCCTTTTGGCCTTCAGTAAACTACCCTTAATTTTAAGGTAGATATCAAATTCCAAAAAACCCTCGGGTCAACTCTATGAAAAACCTAGATATCAAGTTTTAGCCCGTTCGGTAAAATAGTTTAGGCTATAGTCCGAGGTAGAGACAGACAGACAGGCGGATGAGCAGATGGAAGTTCAAAAACAACTTTTTTGGATTTAGGGCATCATGAAACGTCGAAATTCATCAAATTCTTGAGTTAAAATTTTGTTTGACAACCAAAATACTTTCTCTACTTGTAAGATAGCGAGAACGTAAAAAATGCATTCTTTACTTTTCAAAAAAATTGAAATTTATTTAGTAGTTTTTCAAACAAACAGAAAAAGCAGTTTTACTGGTCTCACAGTTACACTTTTTTATTAAATAGTATATATATATATATATTAAATAGTATAATACAAAAAACCGCACCACGATGTGAAGCCTGGTTTGAACTGTATTAAGTTAGGTGTCATCCATGGAGTGAGACCGGCTCTTAAGCCGGAGTTTAAGACTCACAAAAAAATCTGTAGTTCATACTACTGCGGATAGAGAGCACTGTTCTCAATAAGTCTATATTGTTTTGAAATCGAGAATGTGTACAGTCAAATGTTCATAGTAGACAGAAAAGCTACTAGATTGTTCTTTCATGTGTTCATATGTCAAGCTTTGTTGTCTGCAGCTGTCACTTTTGATAGATATTATCAATACCTATAAAATAACACTAGTGAATTAAAAAAATGTTATCAATTTTGCACGCAAAAATAAAGCGTCTGTATTTTCTAAAAGACTTTTCACGTAAAAATTGAACTGTACAGTACCTTTATCCATGGAGCTATAACTCCTATTTCTGTACTGTGTGTTTTTAATTAATTATCAAACGAGTAGGGCTGTAATTGGCCGCTGATGTGCCCTTGTTTCACACAGCTAAGGGTGACGAGTTGTCAGGTTTCGGTGGTAGTAAAAAGTGGTCTCCCTCGCGGTGGCATTGTGCGACGTTGATGGATGGGGCTGAGTTCTCTGAACAAGGTTGTATGCATTGGAGGGAAAGGGAATGGGNGGGGGGGGGGGGGGGGGGTAAACGGTCTGACTTCTGGTCTGGACTGATGGGGTGCTACGTCAAAGGGGACCAGAGTTACAATCCAATTTTCATAGGAAGAACCTCTTTAGAAAATACGACAGCAATTTTTGTTGCACCAATAACGGTATATATTTTTTATAAATTGTTATTGTTATATTTTAGGTGATGATAATATTATTCTTGGAACATATGCGTAGTTTGATAATAACACAACTCTTGGTTTTCAGCTATAATAAAATACCAGCGTATAACCCGGACGGGTAGTAAGACGCGGTGCGAAATATTATTATTAATAAAATACTGACGCATACGCAGAAGAACTACCAGTACTATTAATACTATTAGCACCGCGTCTTAATACCCGTTCGGGTTATACGCACTTTACGCTAATGTGTAATGGTAGGGTGATTGTGAGATGAAATGGAGGACCTACAGTTTTACGTGGAATCCAAACCACGGTGGAGGCCTGGCATTCCCCACATTCACAAGTTGTGAACGACCAATACTAATGCATTCGAAAATTTAACAGTTATGTATCTGCTTCGGTGGCCTCATGATTTAAGACGTCACTCTCACAATAGACTAGACTGATGATGACAGTGAGATTGGGGTTCGAACCCAGGTAAGGTCTGCTGAGGGTGGTTTTCCACTCTATCTTCACGAAAATGCTGGTATAGTTCCTCTATGTCCAACCTTTCTCATGCCTAATTAGTGCATATCTGTAAAGTCTGAACATGTAGTGAGAGGTGGTGATAAAAAAAACACAGAAATGTCCTTGTCTTTCAAACAAAAATGGAAAGAAATAGGTAATTTTATTTTTTAAATTATTTGAAGGAAGTGGTTTTAATTAAGGTAAGGATGTAAGGAACGCGAGGGGAAAATTAGTGATTTTGCTGATTTTATAGCAAAACATTTCTTATTTGTCAAAATTAGCCAAATATTGTTCCAGTAAAAACATAGTTTAATATTCTTCATATGATGATTTCAACAGTTTTTTTTTTTACATCTGTCATGAGCATAACGGCAATATGTCAAACTTTTTAAATAAGATAAAAAGTTGTCATTAAATTCCAGGACACCCTCGACAAGATATTCAAGAATGGTTGAGGTCACCATGTGAAAGAAATTAAACACACTGTTTCCAATGGAGAAACATTTTATTTATTTTGGCCAAAAACAAAGTTTAGCTATAAAAACTGCCCTCAACTAGTGTGATCCCTACACTCCAACCATAAATCAAGAGTCACTGTTTTACTCTGTTCCGCACGTCTTGTTATCTTGGTTGGACCACATCTGTACCGGTAATTACATCCCTCCCCCTTCTTCACCTTGTTTGAATATCCCCCCACCCCCCAATGGGAATCTGCCAAATTCAAACTGTGAAGACGCTACTCAAAACTTCTTAAGTTTATCTGTCAACACTGGATGTCATCTCTGAGGGAACTGCATGGCTACTATTGGGGAACAGCGTTGTCATTCTCTCGTTTCCGTGTGATTTTACTCCGCTCAAATACAAGACAAATTTGGCAACGCTGGTTAGTCGAGGTTGCCAAGTAGCTTCATCTTACCCCAGCACACCACCTTCGGACATAACCGGGAGGGAGGAGATTTGGCAACAGTTAACTGAGAAAGAGAGAGTGAAGATAAAGCTTTTCTCCATTAATACCTGCAGCTACCACAGCGATGATATTGGGTGTAGTCAGGTTAATGACCCCACTCTCTACCCCACCCCCAGAGAAAGAAAACAAATTAACTGTTGATAACTGTATTTAAACATTACCGACATAATGTATACCTCTTAAAATCTTTAATTGTCTTGGCATTTGCCGATGTGTGAAATAAAAGAGTTGTAAATCTTATAAAGGGCTCTTAATTGGTTCAAAGGAGGGAAAATACATTACATACATGCTCACACTCAAGTCATTTTAGTAATTACATATGAAAAACTATATTGAAGATATAAAAATTAAGCTAAAAATATATTATAATATTGGAAAATAGGAACAAACTTCAGGAACCACGGGTTATAGTGGTTATATAATATTTTATTTTAAAAACAGTATACTATTTTTTTTTAAATTAAAAATCACCAACCTGATCTAAGTTAAGTTTATTAATTTCCCAATTTTATTACTATAAATTTAACTAAATCTAATATGATATGTTGTAATTTAAAGTATATCATGTTTATTTTAATTAGACGATTTATTTGTTTATTGCTTTAATATTTCCATTTTTTTAATCGGATATAATCGTACATTATCACATTTCAATAGTATGGTGGCAGATACTACTCCCTTCAAATACCACCCCTCCGAACCCCCCAAGCTAACAAAACCATCAATTCGTTAAACTCAACCTCACTTTCTATTAACCTATGCCATCTGTTTCAATTAGTTCTAGCCATTTGTAATCCATGTCAATTACAAAAAAAAATATCTTTTTTTGTAGCTTACGAATCAATATCGACAGGGTAGTTTGGGAGAGGTGGTGCAAGGGGGGGGGGTTTCATCTAAATGGTTTTGAATTGAATGTTTTTGAAACTTTTTGAGCTTTGGCAAACATCACCGATGATAATCAGAGGAAGAGATAAAATAAAATAAAAAAACATGAAAGCATTTTTATTTATTTTTTCGGACTCGTACATTGAAGTATACCCCTCACAGGCTAGAGGATGAAAGCTGGATTGAGAGGTATTGTCTACTGTACAGAAACAGAGATAAACTATATTATAAAATGATTTGCTTTATGGAAAGTTTGACGTTGAGTTTTGTGTACCTTAACGACAGTCCTGCGGGCAAATATTCGATCCAGACCATACCAGCTACGCTGTATCTTTCTTCCTACCCCCCCCCCCCTTCACCTCTTGATCAACATTTCCGTAGAGCTATTTTAAATCCTCTCCTTAGTTTAATATTTCCTATACGGATTTATTATTATATTATTACAGATAAGGCGGCTGCATCGGTCAGCGAGAAATTATAAATTGATGTCAGGTCACACGGCTTAAAAAGACAGTCTGTGTCATTTTCTGGAACTTATTATTTACTCTGTCTACGCTTATACTCGCTTTTGCCCCTCCACCAACAACCACCCTTTTGTCATGTCAATAAGAAAGAGGGGAAAGAAAACCACTAAACTTATTATATCGAGGTAAAGAGGAAAGCTCGCTGATAGTTCTCAAATATCTTTAAAAAAATTCTCTTATGAGACATAAAAAAAAAATTACAGAATTTCTTAGAGGAATGTTAAGTCTAGAGCTTTTATTTCATCAAGCCTAGTTTCATAATATCGCAAATATCCTTAAAATGCCATTGAAAATGAGCTAGCTTCATATTTTCACGCATTTATTTATAAGTTATTAATAGAACTTAAACTATTGGGTTGTTGAAGGAGAAAAAAAGCCCAATTGTAGATTCTAGAATTTATTTTTGCGTGAACCATATTTTGAAATAACTCAACGTATAATTAAGTATTGTTTTAAAACTGAACGTCTGCGCGGCAATTTCTTACTGACTGAAGTGGACTCCTTAAGATGGGATGGACAGAGGAGAAGTGAGAAGAAGCCAGTGTTTTTGGAATTTTTACAGCAAAACAATATGTTTGGTCAAAATAAATAAATAATTGCTTAAGTACAAACATAGAATTTATTTTTATTCACATGGTGAACTCAAAATCTCTTGAATATCTGTCAAGGGTGTCCTAAAATTTAATGACAACTTTTTATCTTCATTTAAAAAGATTCTCATCTAGTGCCGTAATGCTTATGATATATATTCAGGAACTGTTGATATCAACATGTGAAGAAAATTACATTCTATGTTTGATCTTGAGAAATATTTTTTTAGTCTGTCAAAAAAAAACTATTTCCTTAAAAACTGGATAAACAGTGGCCTTTTCTCGCGTCCCCTTCTATCTCACCTTAAGGTGCGGCAGAAGGGAGTGGGAGTAATTTTACAATTTGTATAGAATTAAATTTTGTTGGTCAAAATAAATAAAATATTTCTTCAGTAGCAACATAGAGTTTAGTTTTCTGCACGTGCTGATATCAACAGATCTTAAATATCTGTCAAGGGTGTACTGGAATGTTGTCAAAACTTTTTCTCATTATTTAAAAAGTTTTGACAAAATTCCAGGACAGTCGAGATTCAAACCAGGACCTCCCAGTTACCGGGTTTATTCTGCTTCCCTCTCATAGGGGAGTCACGAGTTAACAATATTATGTCTAAGAAACAACTTCACTGGAGCCTTTTTTTGTGGAATGTCTCACTGCAACTCCGACCATGGATGAAAACTCAGTTTCCATATTGCGCTCTCCAGCTAATTATGCTGATCTTGTACTGTACATTGGCTTTCCCAGCTGGTTGAAAAAAAAATGGAGTGTTGGAGGGGAGGGGAGGTGGAGGAAAGATGAAAAAATGTGAACCCTATGGATTCAGTTTACATGCATATCATCGAAAGTGGGTGTCGCGGTACTAGAATATGACATCCAAATTTAATGAAATGGTCATATATAACCAAACCAGAAAATGGAATAACCATGAGGCACTGAAACATAAATATATAAAAAGAGAGTCTGCATTGTGTTTTGTGTAATTAAATAAATATGTCACATGTTTCGTTCAATTGTTCAAATGGTGGATTTGAATGGAACTAAAAATAAAATAACTAACTCTAACAACTCTACAATAATAAAACTATTTTTTTTATTTCAATTAGTTTCAAAGATATGATCAACATTTGAAATTTATGCTCATGTAAAGAACTCTCAAAGTCATTTTCACTAGAAAATGAGATTTGTCATCTTGTTTGTAATGTTCAATAATGCTTGGATACGAAATTTAATCAAGATATTTGAAGTGGATTTTGATAATATCTATTTCTTCCCCCTCTTGTCGCCCTTTAGTAAACTACCTTTATTTTTAAGGTTAGATATCTAATTCCAAAAAGTACCTAAGGGGGATCTTATGAAAACCCCAAGATACCAAGTTTTAACCCGATTGGTAAAATAGTTTCGGCTCTAGTCCGATATAAAGACGGACAGACAGAGACAGACATAGTGTAAATAACTTTTTTGTTTGTTTTTTGTTTCAGGGGGGTCATAAAACGTCAACAATGAAAAAAAATCTTGAGATAGATTTTTTTGAAGAGCACAATACTTCTTCCTCCGAGGTGTCGAGTGAAAGTAAAAATGCTAATATATTTCTTTAAAAAAATGTTCAAAGCTACGCACGCAACAAATGTAAGTATAAGTCAAACCATGTGATCTGCAACTGCAGTGTTAGAGATCCATAGTATTAGACCGAAAGTGAACCTTATCAACCCAGAGGCCACCCACCGCATGTTGACGAGGATAGACCCAACATTTGCGGATACAAGGTGTCATATGGTAAGTATAACGGACTCTCTGGGCATTAATCTCAGTTTTCTAAAACATAGCCGCTACTCTTCTTCTTTAAAAAAAAATCAAGTAGCTCCATCGTTTGTCCACACGAGGCTAAATTGACCTCATATTAGACCTATTGATTCACAGAGAAAATCTGGAAACACTGGGGATTGAACCCAATACCTCAGCTAGGAACTCTGACCACCAGACCATAGAAGCGGTTATAACTACATTTTATGTAATAGTATATTATTATTATTATTATTATTATTATTAGCACTGCGTCTTACTACCCGTTCGGGTTATACACACTTACGCTAATGTGTAATGGTAGGGTGATTGTGAGATGAAATGAAGGACCTACAGTTTAACGTGGGATCCGAACCACGGTGGAGGCCTGGCATTCCCCACATTCACAAGATGTTATGTAATAGTATAAAAACTAAAGTAAAATGCTATCGATATTGACCATAAACATATGTATTTGTATTTTTTTAATTCCTTTCCCCGTATTTTTCAGCAGCAAGTCACGTTAGTTCCATCCATTTTATCTTTCTTTACTAGATAGAGTGCAGCACTATTCAAAATAGTTACGTCTGCATCTGTGTGTATATATATATATATATATATATAAAAGGTTCACAACCATAATAGTTTTTTTTACTTTTCTTTCTTAAACTGGTCTACAGACGGCCTGACTAAATTAGGTGTTACTTATAGTTAGTCTGACTAAATTAGATGTTACTTACAGTCAGACTGACTAAATTAGGTGTTACTTACAGATGGTCTGACAGTCAGTCTGACTAAATTAGGTGTTACTTACAGTCAATCTGACTAAATTAGGTGTTACTTACAGTCAGTATGACTAAATTAGGTGTTACTTACAGTCAGACTGACTAAATTAGGTGTTACTTACAGATGGTCTTACAGTCAGCCTGACTAAATTAGGTGTTACTTACAGTCAATCTGACTAAATTAGGTGTTACTTAAAGTTAGCCCGACTAAATTAGTTGTTACTTACAGTTTGACAGACTAAATTAGGTGTTACTTACAGATGTCCTGAAAGTAAGGCTGACAAAATCAGGTGATACTTTCAGACGGCCTGACATTGCGTCTGACTTCATCAGTTGACTTTTGCTTCTTAGGTTTGGGATCGCGCTAACAGCAGGTGGTCAGGTGGTCAGGCGGTCCATCCGACATGAAATTGAAAATGATTTCATATGACGCATCTACGCACGACCTGATATTGAGCCTGATCTTACCAGATCTGCCTGACTGCGTGAACAAATAATGTCGTCTGTAGCCGGATTTAAGTAAACTAACCTTAATTTAAGGGGAAGACTGATAATTCTATTAAAAAACAAATACATTGAAAACCTTAGGAAAACCCTTGCTACAAAGTTTCAGACAGGCCGGTAAAATTTTAGGCCGACACACAAACATAAAGAAACCCTTCCTCAGTAGTTACACCCAATCGGGATACGAGCCCTGATATTTTCGTCACCAGCAGTGCAATGTACTGCGAAAGCGAAGCCTCAAACCGTGTGACCACTGATGTTAATTTATTTGTTGTTTGCTACTAGCATTCCCCCTGATGAAAACTTAATATTATATTTCACGACCGATTAACTGAGGAACTAGATACACGATTAATCTCCAGCCACCCGCCTCGGTGGTGTGTTTGTCTAACACGCTAGTTTCGTGTTGCTCCAGACTGTCGAGTATGGGGAGATCAAGGTTTGAATCTCGGTTTAGTGAACGGTTTTGTTTTCCTAAGTGGTTTTCCACTTTCCCTCCACGAAAATGCGGGTTTACTTTCTCTAAATTCAACCTCACCGATTCATAATCCACTAGCGTAATTAGTACTTAGGTGTACAACCGGAACGGGTAGTAAGACGCGGTGCTTGAGAAAAAAAAATCTCCAGCCAGAAAACGCTTCTGAGTGCGGTTTCCTTCATTATCAACTCAAAAACAACGAAATTGGGATATGTTTTGAAAGTTTTTTTATTCTAAAATGTTTTTTAATGCATGGTAAAATGTTTCCCCTGTTACACAAAACCAAGCCATGATGTGGCGTCTGGTTCAATCTGTTTTACCAAAGCTCTTTATTATCCGTGGAGTGAGACGGACTCTTTAAGTTCCTACATCCGGAACAAAGAGGAAACGTGACTATCAATATTGCGTGCCTAAACTTACATACTTTTAACTGTGAAGTTTAGATGCTCCGGTGACCACATGGTCTAAGGCGTCTCTCTCGCAATATACTAGACCAGCGATGGCAGGGAGATTCAGTTTCAAATCCCGGTTGGCTGCACTGGGGGTAGTTTGTCCCAAAATGTTTTTCCATTCTCTCTCCACGCAAATGTGATTATACGTGCTCTAAATTCAACCTTACTCATTCCTAACAAATTAGAGTAATTAGTACATAAATTATGTGTACGACCCAGATAAGTAGTAAGACGAGGTGCTAAAAAAACACTGTAGATGGAGTCGATCTCGCTATCTTATAAATCTGAAGCTCAAATTATAATCTTGAATTTCAATTCTTGGAAAAATAATGAACTTAAAATTAAATATAAATATGATGGAGTAATAGAAAACTAGAGTGTTGGGTCCAAAACGACCTTTTATTTAAGTAATATGGCTACATCAAACGTCCCACGGCCAGCAATCCGGTTTATCTCTACAAGATACGCCTTAGACCGTGAAACCACCTGTGTGGGTTTTGCTAGTTTGAAACAAAATTTTCCAACCAAAACATTTTACATTCTTTTCTTTTAATAAAACTGTTTCAAGTCTATTAATGCCATCGCAGCAAAAAAAAATAAAAAATCATATAAGTCTCATTCTCATTGAATCTCGTTACGGTCCAAGTGCAAGTAAATGGTGGGATTATAGTAAGAGAGAATCAAACCCCCGACCACCGGGAACAAAGTCAACCCGATTTCTCTAGCATCCCAACACGTCCTTGAGTGCTTTTTCCCATTTCGCTGTATAAAATAACGCTTACTTTAGAGACCTTCAGACTTCATATCGTTTCAATGCACTTTTCTTTTGCTTTAACCCCCGGCTTCCTCTTCCCTTTTTCAGCCTCAACATTCTTCCACCAACTAGATATCCTCACCTCCACCCTTACACACATTGTAGATCCCCCCCCCAACCCTATTCCCCTTTTCTTAGCGAGCGGGAAACTGTGAAGTCTCATTTTTCGTCTTGTAATCCCAACTGAAGTCTCTGGAGAAATACGGTAAATATTTCTTAGTATACCCCCCCGCTCCCCTCCACTGTCTCCAAACCTTGACATAAAAAGTGCAATCTCACGTTCCAAATGTCGAGAAGCTTTTTACGAACGTTTGATTTGTTCTCACAAATTTAATAAGTGCTATGAAAGTAAATAGCCCCACTCCTTGGATTAGGTGCAGCGTGATTTCTTGTTTTGCTGGAAAGGTACCTATTTTTTTTTTCATTTAAGATCTTCATAAAAACAAACAATATACATTTTAGCACCNTTTTTTTTTCATTTAAGATCTTCATAAAAACAAACAATATACATTTTAGCACCATGTCTTATTACACGTTCGGGTTATACGCTTATACACTAATTACGTTAATGGTTTTAGGGATTAAGAGCATTATATTTAAGCCTATAGGAAGTGTACTCGCATTTGCTTGTAGGTAGAGTGTAAAATCGTTTGGAAGAAAAACCACCCTCAGTACAGTCGACTGAGATTCGAACCTCGATCACCCCATCATCAGAAGTTTAGTCTACTTTGAGAGTCTTTAATTAAAGTGACACCCGCCTCGGTGGCGTAGTTGGCTAACGCGCTTGTCGTGTTGAGCTCGACTGCTGAGGACGGGGAGATCGAGGTTCGAATCTCGGTCGGGTGAACTAGGGGTGGTTTTTCACAAAATGGTTTTTCACTCTCCCTCCGCGCAAATGTGGGTTCACTTCCTTTAATCCAACCTTCCCAATTCCTAATCCATTAGCGTAATTAGTTCTTAAAAGCGTATAACCCTAACGGGTAGTAAGACGCGGTGCTAAATATTTAAAAAAATAATTAAAGTGATGGGGAGGTGAGAGTTCGAATCCTGCCCGAGTGCATAAGGAAAAGTCCACCCTAAATTGTTTTCCACCCTTTCTTCATATAAATTCGAGTACATTTAATCTAAAACTCTATCGTTCTCGTACCTACCCTATTGGTGTAAATATGTAAATAGAAAGACGCAGGGACAAAACAAAAGTATTTACGTAGAAACATTGTCGTATGTAGACAAGTTCTGAAAGTCAATATGCCCATAAAGTCTGCCTTAAATCTTCGTTAGATAAAACAAACAGATAATACAACTAGAAATTAAGATGATAGGTTTATGTATCTCAGTGATAATATTTATCTGAGAGCATGATAGAACATTTCGTAAGAATTGTAGTTCTATTTCACTTTGACAACCTATTAAATAATTTTCATTTGGCATATTTTTCACCCGCCTTCCTGTAGGTATTCCCTCCACGCCTGTCGTAAAGTAAGTAACGACTTTCTCTTGCTCAAAACATCGCTAGAGCCGTAAAATCATAGGCGTAGACGTAGAAAAGAATAGGCAGGAAAAATAGATGTGTATATATCACACACATCAAAAGATTACCTTTGGTAAAAAAATTGTTTTCGTCCTAAAATTTTTAGGTAGGCTTATAAAATTTGAAATATGAATAAAAATAATGGTTATTTAAATATTTGAACCTGGTGAGGATTATTGAGCCTGAATCGTAGTCAAGATTGTTTTAAGTTAAATGGCGCTTCAGACGATCAGCTAGTTAGTTACTGCTAAGAAAGTTAGGTGGTTACTCTTTACTTAAATCCTAATAAAAAAATCAAGTGCGTCTCTTTGAAACGTTCACAGAGTTATCAAACAAAATAACATAGCTCAGTGTTTTCAAATCGTTTGATGATTGCACTCCCCCCTTCCAGAGACCTGGCAACACCAACGTAGTTCTTCCAGCTTTTCACATTATACTACTATAATGCCACATGGCTGACTCACTCACTGGCATTAATGTTTATCCACTTCCAGATGAGATGGAAACTTGAAATTTGGCAAACTTATAGCTTTTAGCCTGTAACCGAAAGGAAAATTTCAAAATAGTTAAAAATTTATATTTCTAACCCCCGAAAAAAATTCAAAATGTCGGAGCAACTTTAAAGTCGATGCGGACCTTTCTTTGGAGGTCTCTTGAGGCTAAACGGTAAGATCTATCAAAAAACGGCTCTGGAATTACATTAGTTTACATCCACTTGCAAAGAAAACTCACAGAGGGTCAGGGGGCGGAGCCCCCAACGAACAAATCGAGTTCATATACACGGTAGTAAAATAACGTATATTCCTTTAATTACTTGTGCGTATTCTAGAACTAAAAATGAAGCTTTGTCATTCAAGTATATTCTCTGCCACAGTATTGAGTTCGTCTCATGACTTTTCAAGTTTTCTTTCTTCTTCATCGACTTTATTTCATCAAGTTATCCTTGTTCTGTCTGCTCCGACGTCGGCGTTCTTGCAATTTCTAGACCCGGGCTTCTCTCGAGACGTTAACATGGCTTTGCGGAGAGTATGACCAAGCTATTGCCACTTTCACGGCTTAATCTTCAGTTGGATGGGCTTCAGGTTGGGGGTAGGTGGGTGTTTCAGCAGTTTTTTTTATATAAAACTATGTTTGGTCCACCATAGGCCTAATATGTCGATTAAGGTGTATAGTCTCTGAGTAAGGCTTATAGTTATAATAAATAATAAATAAATATTTTATTTAGCACCGCGTCTTACTGCCCTTTCGGGTTATACGCTTTAAGTACTAATTACGCTAGTGGATTAGGAATTGGTAAGGTTGAATTAGAGGAATTGAACCCGCATTTGCGTGGAGGGAGAGTGGAAAACCATTTAGGAAAAACCACCCCTAGTTCACCCGACCTAGATTAGAACCTAGATCTTCTCGTCCTCAGCAGTTTAGCTCAACACGACTAGCGCGTTAGCCAACTACGCCCCCGAGGCAGGTTGCAAACGTAAAGAAGGCCAGACTTCACATTGCCATGAAAGATCCGCAGTCTTAAAAAAACGTAAAAAAGGATAGGAAAGACTCATCCAATCACGTTGGACTTTAGGTAAATTTGTTTACCAGATTTACTATCACTAAAAATAAATTGTACGGTAAATTAAAAAGTATATATTTTCTTATAGCTCAGATATTATTGGTTTTATAAAAATATATTTCAAATAAAAGATTTTTATCTTTAATAGTAATATAACTTTACAATGATAAGCTATGTTGTATCTATAATAGTTATGGGAAAATGATGAAAATTGGAAAATTTACCTAATGCAAAGAACCCTCAAAGTAATTTTCATGAGAGAATCAGAGTTTCCATCTTTTTTATTATGATAAACAATATCCATATATAAAATTTAATCCAAATCGTTAAAGTGAATTGTGAAAGAATCAATTATTTTTTATTTTTTACTCTTCAGTAAACTAACTTTAATTTCAGGGTTAGATATTTAATTCCAAAAACGCTTGGGGAGTGGGGGGACTTTATGAGAACCCCAGATACCAAATTCTAGCCCAATCGACATTTAACAAAATCTTCGGCTCTTTTTTTTTTACGATACTTTTTCTCTGAGATATCGGTAGAAATTAAAAATACAACATGATTAATAAAACTCTGTAGTACATTATGTAACCTCTGCAAATTATTCGCGTAAACTGTTTGTTTACAGGTAACAAAGTTTGGGAAAACTTTTCTAGCTGAAATAATATATTTTGTCCATCCGTTCGATCTATTGGCATATTTACACAATTATACTAGGGATGAGGACGATAGAACTAAAAAAAAATCTACCTTTTAGTGGAAACTTTTCTCATTACTTCTGGAATGCATGAATACGAGTATATCCAGGTATTTCCAGCTTTTAGGAATCAACCATCCGCTTCAGTGGTCGCTGCTTTTATCCTGCACTCACACATAAAGCTACGCTATGTTATGCTACGCTATGTTACGCTACGCTACGCTGTGTGACATTTTTTCTCGTGTGTTTAACACAGTTACAGTAGCCCCATGACTTCTTTGGTGCTGATTGACAGCTGACAACTGACAGCTTTAAAAAGTTTATTATTATTAGCACCGCGTCTTACTACCGGTTCGGGTTATACGCACTCACGCTAATGTGTAATGGTAGGGTGAGTGTGAGATGAAATGAAGTACCTACAGTTTAACATGGAATCCGAACCACGGTGGAGGCCTAGCATTCCTCACATTCACAAGAT
>CABFOW010007751.1:0-22009 GCA_902141385.1 Timema californicum | reverse complement strand
AGAGAGGTGATAGGATTGTTTCCCATAAGCTTTACATCCAGTAGATCTCCGAAAGAATATTGGGTATATTATTTTCCAAAGCTAGAAAACATAATTTAAAATCAAACCCTAAGATTTATGAGACCCATACACATCATATTTATTTTTCTATAACAAGAACAATGTTTTTTTTTATCGTTGTTTTACTCTAAAAACTGCAAAAGCTCTGGCCATAAACCACGTTCTCACACTCCCACTTTAAAGTTAAATCAACTCTTTGCTTTCATTATGAAGTTTATTAATTAAAATAGCGTGTTTTAGCTTCTTGTTCAATGCATAAATAAAGTCCCGACTTAAGAGTACTAAATTACTCTATTACATACTCAAAATGGCGGAGACTTGTTTGTCGTCCGTTTACCCTAGCCCTCATAGAAAGCTAGCCCTGCTAACAGGCTTTTGTGTGCGATCAGCTGATTCTTGTTGCTATGAGCGTCCATTCGTTGGACTTAAGAATTAACTTTGTAGGTCTGCCTTCATTGGTGTCTATTTCGACCAATGGCAGTCTATGTTTCAATCGCAATCAGCTGGTAGCAGAAGCAATTGGAGTAAAGCTTCAAAGCTTTGTTACGATTTATGGAGCTGTCACTATCAACTATCAATGCGGATTATATTTTTTAACATTAAGTGAAGCCTAACTAGTCAATAGGTCACGTATTTTAATGTAAGTTCGTGTGATACTGGTATTTGTTGTTATTCTAAAGTATTTAACTCGCCGGCTTAATTCAAGTTGGTGGGTCTCTTCCTAACCGACCATGAAAGGCCAACTTGAACATTTTTTAGAAAATCCTTCTCAGCACAATTCCAAGCTTCAAGGAGTATTTAACAAAATTTCTGACATTTGGCAACATCAAAACCCGATCCCTAAACAAATGTCACCCGAAGTGAAGGGACCCATTTTACCTGAACGTTTAAATCTCCCATCAGTTGAATGTGAGTACCTATCTTAAAAAAGTTAAGTTGCTTGATTTATTTATTTATTTCTAAATTTATTGACTTAGGCCTATATAACTTTCACAAATATAATAATTCCCAACACTTAGCATTGTTTAAAACACCTACTGTGTGCTTTTGTTATGCCCAGAGTGTTTTTGTGTGTGTGTGGAGATGGATTCTGCTTGTGCTGGCTCTCAGTGAAGTACCCAACAAAAGATGTCAATGTTACTAAACATTGAATTCCTCTTGAAGCTAAAAATGATTTGGGTTCCAACTAATGTATAATGTTCATGCTGGGCTCACAATAGACTTAATATTAATGTAATATAACATTCACTTAATGAAGGATTCATTATCGATTCAAGTTAATTTAACTTTAATGCACCACAACTAAATGAAATGGTTCTCGTGTTTTAAATAGAGGCCATCACGATTCAGTTAACTTAATGTTCACGTAACTTAACATTCACTTATGCCAAGTTCACGATCAACTCAACTTTAACTTAACCTAACGTTCACTTATCATAAAGAAACTGGTGGGCTATCATGATTCACTTAACTTAATGTAACAGCCTGATCCAAACATTAACATTCGAGAGCATGGATTTTGATAAGTGATCTGTACTATTTGTCAAGTGTTATTTGTGACTATATGTATTGTTTACTTTTGGTACATTTAATTACATAGCAATAAAATATTTATCATTCAAACTTTAAAAGTGTATTGAAGTTAAGTGTGTTTTTTTTTGCACTTTATACTTTTCCTATTTTAGTGTTATACTCATCAGTCATGATTTAAAAGTAAAGTTTAGTTTGCATACACCATTAACAAATGTTCAGTAACAATGCTTGTGAAATATATTAGGTTCTAAATAGCAGTGTTAAAGTGATTGGCTGGATAGGTCATGTGATACCCTTCCCTTATAGTTCACGTAACATGAAAGATCTCCCAAGACAGCTCTTACTATAAGTGAACGTTTAGTTAACCACATTGTGAGGGTTTCCATTTAAGAAAATGAGGAGAACCTATATGTTAAGTGAAAGTTAAGTTGATCATGATCCCAGGATTAACAGTGATGCAGAGAACTTTCACATTGTGTGAAGGTACCTAGTAAAGGTAGCTAGCTAATAATTTTATGAGTGATGTTAACAGGGCTATTTAATAATTCATTTGTTTGTTTCTGGTATGCAGACAATTCTTTGGTACATTTTATTTTTGTATACTTAGTAAGCTTTTATTCCAAGTACTTGCAGCCTAATGCCTAACCAGCTTTAAATGATTGGGTTTCATTTAAGTGAACAATTTTTCATAAAGTTCAAATCAATTATCTGTGTTTTACTACAGGCCTACTAGGCTAGTTATTAAGTGACATTACTTCACTTCTGATCACACAACAGTTTCTTTGAGATAAATTAACTTTTAAGTGAGGGTTACATGTTACCGTTATGTTACATGAAAATTAAGTAGATTGTGATCCCGGTATAAAGTTCACTTAAAGTAAAGAAATTAGTGTGGGATAAAGATTCATGTAACTTAATGTCAAAACTCAAGTAAAACACAATGAATTTGTACGATTTGAAAAAAAGTTGTTCACTAAAATGAAACCCAATAATTTAGGGCTGATTTGGCTACAAGTGCTTGATAAAAGCTTACTGGATATACAAAATAATATGTAACAAGAGACGTGTACAAATTATACCAACAGTGTCATCTGTATTGAATAAACAAACAAAGCACAAAATAGCTGTGTTGACATTACTTGCAAAATAATTATCTTGTAAAAAAGTTGGTACCCTTGACTGAACGTTCATGTAATGTAAAAGTTATCCCCTGAACAACTCTATAAGTTAAGTGAAAATTAAGTTAGCTGTACTGAGATAGCTTCCATTTAAAAACATGAGGAACCTTTGTTATGCTATGTGAAAGTTAATAAAATGTTTAATTGATGTTGATCCTGGCGTCATAGCCTACTAAGGATCATGAACAGTGCTCAACTTAGTGTTTAAAAATACATTTGAATAAAAAGGTACCTAATTAAGAATGTAATACTATTGTATCACTTATACTCTCAAAGAAATGAAATCCAAAGATACTATAATTATATTTATTTGCAATTGTTTTTCAGATTTATATGATTACCAAACCCTTCCTTCACCTCTGACAAGACGTGTATTAATCACAAATTGTGAATGTGGGGAATGCCAGGTCTCCACCGTGGTTCTGATTTCCACGTTAAGCTGTAGGTCCTCCATTTCATCTCACAATCACCCTACCATTACACATTAGCGTAAGTGTGTATAGCCCGAACAGGTAGTAAGATGCGGTGCTAATAGTGCAATTATTTAATTTATAAAACATTTAGAGTTTATTTTATATTAATAGAATTCAATATGAAAATTATTGGTATATTTGAATAATTTATAAGGTAAAAAAATTTATATGTGAAATTGCAAACTTTTAATATAGTGAGTATTATATAGATTAATTAACAATTAAAATAAATTAATAATTTAAATTACCCATAAGATATAAGATATCAGAAAATTATTAAAATGACACATTACAAATGAGTAAAGTTCACATATGACTAACAAATAAAAGTACACACGAAAAGCCACTAACACTTAAATAAAATAAATAAAACTATACATCTAGAAAAATAACAATTAACTAGAGGTCTAATGCTTGGCTGTATAAAATTAGAAAGAAATATTGAAAAAAATTGAAAATATTTTAACATTTGATTATATTAATTTTGTTGGTGAAGAAATGTTAAATTATATAATTTGATAACTGAATTTTATTTCTTATCTGGATAATTCCCTTGCTCCTTTGTAAGCTGTGTAGAGACAGCCTTAAAAACATTATACATGTTTCGGCACATCAACGGCGCCATCCTCAGGACATTTTGATCTTACTGTATGAGTTTCTCCAGTAAATACCATACATTTCATCCCCATGGCAGGTTTCTTTACACACATATAGAACAACTCTCTCTGCTGTCCTTTTCTCATTAAATCCTCTCTACTTTTATCTTTTGCCTCAATCATACTTCCAAAATATTTTATATCCTGTACTTTTCTTAGCTCTACTCCATCTATACTAGGCCTTATCCTCTTCCTTGTCATTACTAGGTCACTTCACACTTCGCCATGCTAAAATTTCACTCTGCACTTTCTCTCTCTCTCATTCCATTCTAATGCTCCTATAATTTGTAATTCCTCTATCTTCTCTCTCCATACCATCAAGTCATCAGCAAATAGGAATGGTGAGAGGGCACTCCCCTGCTTCTATATTTTTTTATTCGGAACCACTCGATCCTCCCCCTCTTCACTTTAACACAATTCCTGCTATCCTCATACATGCTTTTCCCTCTCATTAAAACTCCTCTTTCCACTTAGGCCTCCTGCACCGCTGTCCAAATATTATTACTATCCACACTATCATATACCTTATCCATATCCATAAATATCATTACCAAGTCTTTCTCATAGTCATACCTTCTATCCATCATCTGTCGTTTGGAAAAAATTAAGTCTCTTGTAGACCTCTGCTCCCTAAATCCGTGATGTTCCTCTCTCCACCTTCCTTTATTATTCTCTTTTCCAGTATCTTCTCATATATGTTTGTACAGTGGTACATCAGCATTATCCCCTATAATTTATACACTTATTCGTGTCTTCTTTCTTGAAAATAGGTATTATAACTCCCTTTTTCCAGTCTCTTCAGTCTCAGCACTTTGTAAAGCCATTTTATATCTACTTTACCTGCAGCTCTTATAATTTCTACAGTCAGTTTTTCCACAGCCAGTGCTTTTCCTGGTTTCATCCTCTTTAATGCGCCTCCCACCTCGTTCCATGTGGGACCTCTTTTCTCCTCTTCTTTTTCTTCCTGCTCCTTTGATTCACTCTAATACCTTTCTTCTTCAAGTTTGAACTTATTCTCAAAATATCTCATCCCTAGTTCCTTTCCTTCCTCTCCTGTCTTCAACCTTCTTTCATCATTCTAACTTCTTGTCTTTTCTTTCTTGACTATATAACACCTTCTTACTTCTTTTAATAACAATCATTGTTAAATGTAGTTAAGAGATATTTGTTATTACAAATTTAAGGAAAGAAACCTAAAGTTATATTTGGAAGTAACTTTATATTTAGCAAACAACTTTATGTCAAAGGATTAGTTGGTATAAGGTTAAGTGAGTTGATATATTATGACAAATATTAATTTAGTGTGGATAAATTAGTCAAAAAAAGAATGTAGAAATTGATACCTAATAAAACCATGGAGGTTAGTTATCAAAAGTACATATTTGAAACAAAGAAAACTATAAAAATAAACAACTGTTGAAAGTTTGACATGTGAGATTGTATAACATACTAGCTTTTACCCATCGCGACTTCACCCGCAATAATTGATAACTTAAATAATATATTACCCGCCTCGGTGGCGTAGTTAGTTAACGCGCTAGTCGTGTTGAGCATGATTGCTGAGGACGCGGAGATCGAGGTTCGAATCTTGGTCAGGTGAACTGAGGGTGGTTTTTCCTAAATGGTTTTCCACTCTCCCTCCACATAAATGCGTGTTCACTTCCTCTAATTCAACCTTCCCAATTCCTAATCCATTAGTGTGATTAGTACTTAAAGCGTATAACTCGAACAGATAGTAAGACACAGTGCTAAATAATAATAATAATAAATATATTTTTCTTTTAATACGAAATATTATATAATATATCTTATATACGAAAAGTTTAAACATTAGTTTTGTATAATTAACGTATATGAAAATTTTAAACATCAGTATTGTAAAATTAATGTAAAATCAAAGGTTGGTAATAGTCCTATTTGTTATTCTAGAACATATTCCATCAACATACAAAATTTCATTCGAATTCGTTCAACAGTTTTGGCGCAATTGAGTAACAAACATCCAAACACACAAACTTTCACATTTATAATATTAATAAGATTTAACACTACAGATCTGATTAATATATTGAAATTTAAAGTTCATGAAATTTGTTTAATTAATGACATTAAAATATATAAGCTTATATGAAACAAAAATATTATAGATATAAACATTTGTGAAAAGTTTCTATTTAAAATTGTGTAAAATATAACTATTAAATTTTGGGACAGCAAAGACACAGGTTGTTGATTTTACGATGTTTATTGAACAAATTAATAACTTTTGTTTGTCTATGTCGGTAAATAACAAAGGTAAATAACAAATATTCGACACTTCATTTAATTCTTGTCTATCTATGTTGTGTCTGATATTTTACTTGAACTTAAAATAAAGATAACAATAAAGAATTCAAGTTGTTCTTATAATAATTAACAATGCAAAACAAAAATAAATTTTCGCGTTACATGTCTACCAACAAAACAATGAATAAATTAATAGTTGAGCGACAATTAACCTCAACAATAACACTTGAAAAATGTAGCTTTAGTAACAACCCAGACTTGTTGAAAATATCATAAAACAGAAGTTATTTAAAATACAATTACATATGTAGATCCATAACAATAATTATTATTGAAGGAACAGTGTTCAACAAATATGAAAACTATGTTAATTAAAATGATTACATTTTAAAGTTGTTAAATATAAAGTAGTAT
Source organism: Timema californicum (assembly GCA_902141385.1). Taxonomy (NCBI): domain Eukaryota; kingdom Metazoa; phylum Arthropoda; class Insecta; order Phasmatodea; family Timematidae; genus Timema; species Timema californicum. The sequence goes on along the minus strand of CABFOW010007751.1, from coordinate 15,409 downwards.
AAAATGATGTAAATTTATAATAAAAAGTGTGATATTCCTTGAATCTGATTTATTGTTTGGTCCCTTCTCCTTATTTTATGCGATGATAAATCACCAATGGTCTTGGACGACTACATGTTTTGGCGTTTCGCGATCATCAGGTCTGAGAAAAACCAGCAGTTCTTGAAGATCCTTTTCACTTTCAGCTCAAGAAACGTCATCACTAAAAAAAGGAGTGTTAATAAATTCTCATATTATAATTCCAACAAGATTTCTTCTTTTACCTTTGTTAGCGTTTCTTCTACATAAGTGTCAATTATCAGAAATGGGTTGCATACTTGTCTGATATGTTTTCTTATTTTAGCTACCTCTTTATACTTGCTAACTCTAATTATTGCTGTCTGATTTTTTTTAAAGTTATCTATTATTATATGTACTTGATCCCAAGTTATCTCAAAATTTCAAATATCTTATTTCATTCCACATTATCAAAGGCTTTTTCAATATCCACAAATGCTATGAACATATTCTTAACCTTCCTTATTTGTTTCTCTAATAACATCCTCAAAGACAAAATCACTTATCTCATTCCTTTATTCTTTTTGAATCCATATTGCTCTTCTCCAAGTATTGCTTCTATCTTCTGGTCCTTTCTTTTTGCATTATTTTTTAAAGTACTTTTGATGTGTGTGTCCTACATTCTTTACATTTAACTGCTCCTAGTTTCTTTGGTAGTGCAACAACAATGTTCCTTTCAAAATCCTCAATATTCCCTCTTCTCTGTACATTTTCCTACAAATTTGATACAGTTTTCTTTGCTTCTCTCTAGCATGTTTAAGTTATTTAAGAATTCCATCCATTCTACATGCTTTGATATCCATTAACTGACTTAGTGCGGTTTCAATTTCATATTGTTTGATCACTTCTTCAATGTCAAAATCTTCTTTAAGGTTTTCAAAAGCACCTTTCTCTATTTCTCCTTTGAAAGATTTTCTAGGTATTCTTTCTTTGTCCTTATCTTCTAATAATAAATTTTCATTTGAGTCCTTTAGAGAATTAGGTTTCCAAAGGTTATTTTAATTGAAAGTTTTCTTGTGAATGTGAGGAATGCCAGGTCTCCACCGTGGTTCGGATTCCACGTTAAACTGTAGGTCCTTCATTTCATCTCACAATCACCCTACCATTACACATTAGCGTAAGTGCGTATAACCCGAACGGGTAGTAAGACGTGGTGCTAATAATAATAATAATAATAATAATAATAATAATAATTGAAAGTTTTCTTCATATCTTTGTATACTAGGTATGTTCTTTATTTCTTAGTTGCTCTTATATGGTGCCGCCTTTTCCTTCTATCCATTTGATATACTTACAAATTTAATTTGATAGCTACACCCATGAACATTCTAAATGTATTCCCTGAACTTGAGCTGCTTGGAGGGTGAAGTGCAGGTTTGTTTATAAAAACTCCACTCCCATGTGCAGTAAAATGACATATATGACAACACGTCGGAACAATCCAATTAATGCATAGCACTAACCAAACATGTATAAAACATGGGCAAAGATTTTATGCTGATTTAATTCAAGACCCTGTAGAACTAATAGGCTTGGCAAATTTCGTAACAACGGCCACCTGTAAATGTGACGAGCCTGGTGACAAGAGTGTTTAAAATAAAATTATCTAGAACCTTCTTTTTTTACCCTCTGGTCTACACAGATCTGCATGGACTAGTTCACATGTTTATAATGTAGACTTTTCACTTCTTTGAAATGGTAGTCTTTTGTTTCTCTTCCAGGCATGCTGTACATCTATTGCTTTTGTAATGGCACTTTATTTCCCTTTAATATATTCTTTACTTTCTCAACAGTTTGATGTGCTAGCCTCTCATGCTAGCTCTTCAAACTACACCAGACACTTGCTATTATGTTAGCCTCAAATATGTTAGCATATTCAAATTTCATCATATATAACTCCATTATGAGCTGCTATCATGCACACTTTGTTTTTGATAGTAATTTGTTATTGTTTATTTTGTAGTGTACCTGTTATTGACAGCATTCATCACTGAAAAAAAGTCAGATTTTTAAGTCTGGCACATATAACACTTTACTTATGGTGGTTTTGATAAAACAATGTTCATGATAAGATTTTAAGGTTATTTGTCCCATACCACTTATAATTTACAAATTTTGTGTTTAATGGTTGATGATGATATCTTCTGAACAGGGTGCGTTCAAAAGTCACGTACTCACTAGCGCCACTGTCTCCATCTGGCACATCTGTTCATTTCTGACCAAAGCTGTCGTCACTATGAATGCATTGCCATACTTGTATTGTTCTTTATTAATACAAAAACAAAACTCTTCAAATGTCCTGGTTTATTGCAATAAAAGTATCGATTTACGTTCTCACTCCCTCCTCTACAGTTCAAGAGAGGTCCTGACAGTGAAGACTGACATATTCAGGCGTTCTGAATATTTATATTGAAAAATTGTTACTCCACCATATGTATACTGCTACCACTCTTCTGTTCATAGATACTGTACAGTTACCACCAAATGTCAATTGCACTATGGCATGTTAGATTGTTAGAGCATGAAAAATTACCGCTTCCGACAACAAAACTACTGTAATTAAGCCATTGAATATTTTAACTGCCATGCCTCTCATTCTTTTCCAGCCTATGGTTTTTCTATTGTGCACTCTGCTATCTCAAACACTTCTAGACTCTGCAATGGTACTCCTACCTTCAATTTCCTCATGTTCCAATTATTTGCTCCCTCTAGTCTAATTTTCACATGTTCCAATTTTTGCTCCCTCTAGTCTGATGAATTTGGGGAATGCCAGGTCTCCACCGTGGTTCGGATTTCCACGTTAAACTGTAGGTCCTTCATTTCATCTCACAATCACCCTACCATTACACATTAGCCTAAGTGCGTATAACCCAAACAGGTAGTAAGACGCGGTGCTAATAATAATAATAATCTAGTCTGATGACTCTGTTTCAACCATTGCTGTATTTGTGAGCTCATTCATAGTTTTATCATGATGAAAAACTTCCCCACAACTAACACCTTTTTTTTAGATACGCCAATGCACGAATGAAAATGTCAACCGCCCATACCATTATGCGCCAATACAAAAAAAAAATTTTGCAATTTTATTTCTAAACTAACTTTTGTTTAAATTACACTAGATTTATAAGTGCCTGGACCCATAAATTGTTAATAATTTAACAACAAAACATTGCACTTAGTGAAACTTGAAGGAAAATATGTTTTCTTCTTCCGATCACATAGCTAAGCAGACTAAGATATGACACATATCATGAATCATCACAAATTCACCTTACATGATTGAAAAGACTACCAGCTTACACACGCACACACACACACACACCTATGGGGTGTCAATTATTGAAGTATAATAACCTTGATTTACCACTTTTGACATACCCTGTCAATGAATGGTACAACTACTTTATAATTTATTGTCTTGAGACACATTGTTAATGGATAATTTATATGCTATTCATTCCTGTATTGGAAATATATTCATCAATAACTTCTGGTCAGTCTTTGACATAGGTATCAATTAATGGAACAAACTAGTGTCAATGACTGGTGTACAATTCTTTAATACGGCATATGGCATCTATAAAAAAAACTACTCTGGTGATCAAATAGCCAAGGCTATAGAATAAAATTTTAACCAGAAACTTGACTTTCTTATACCAAGACAATGAAGTGAATGATGTTCATAAAGATATTCAACTTAGTTAAAAAAAACATTGTTTTTGTTACAGTTGGCTATTGTGTTGATGACGCAGAGAATGGAATTGCAGTTCAAGCACTAACAAGGAGGCTAGAGGAGGAGCTCCGTGCAGCCAAGACTCGTCATCTGGAATGTGGAGAAGTCTTATTGCCTGCAGACCTACTTCCTATGATAGCTAGAGATGTATTCAGAATGGCTGAAAGTGAGCCATGTGGTCTCAGGTAATGCACACTACTAACTAGATTACTCTTGTTTGGTAACATTACCACTCTTATAAAGTTGGCAGCCTACTAATTAAGAACTGTTGTTATAGAGGCTGTACACTTTACCTTAACTACGAGACAGATCAGCTCTGCCGAAAGATAGGTCGGGTGGAGTGTGATCCTGGGAGAGTGTCTACCTTTGAACTGTTCCTGACATTGAGACATGACTCCAGCTCATGGTACACACTGCTACCTCAGTTCCTGAAGTGAGTACTGGTTAAATAGTCCAGCTCATATTAACTATCACTGGTTCAGGACTTGTGTTGTTTCCTCTTTCCATTCCCTGGCCTAAAACAGTCGCCTAAACCAGATGTATATCATCACTTCCTGTATAACCGGCCAGTCTAGAAGACTAGTCCTAACATGTGACTTCTATTTCCCTACTCCAGTATCATTCACCTGACTTGTTGTTATGTGCATTAATTCAATTAAATCTGACACTACGAATGGGGTTTTATATCTTTTTTATAAAGTCTTTTTATAGCTACATAATTTAAGTTCCCTCAACCTAACTTAAAATAGATAACATTATAACTCCATTTATTCAAAATTCCATTTTAAATAATAGGCTCTTATTCCAGAAACCAGTCTCTCCATGATTATTTACATTTGAATTGAAAAAAATAAACTATTCAGTTATGAAGCAGAGATATTTCATTAGTAACTAAAATAAGCTTCAATAATAATTAATCAAATATCTGTGCTTCATGACTGATTTTGGTATATTTTTTATAATCCAAAGGCAAATGGTTGTGGAAACAAGAGAAGTTCTTAAATAATATTAGGATGTATATCTAAGCATAACTTTTTACTGTATCAACATTGGTTTATTTTGATTGATTGGCTTGTTAGTTTTTTAGGTTTAATAAGATCATTGGCTAGAATAATTTATTTAACAGCTTTCTCAAAAAAGGGTTTGATTTTTTTTATCAAAGACTAATTTGATCTCATTCTTAGAAAAAAATCACAATTATTAAGTGTTCATAAGTAAACAGTTGCTCACACAATTGTAACTATTATTAGCATTGTGAGAAGCAATTTCAAGGCTTACTTAGTCTTCTTCTTGGTGGAGTTTTAGTTTTAAGCAAATGTTCATTCATTGTTCAAAATTGGCTCAATTCACTGCAGTTAAAACTTTTTGGTGCAAGATGGTGTTTGTATGAACATTGAGCTTTTCAGAAGCTAAAAGAATATTGAGCTTAGATGTTGTTTTAGAGTACAAGCACTAAACAACTTTATTATTTCTCATCATATCAAATTTAATCCTAATATGGTACTTTTAACTAGCTTATATAGTTGAATAGTAGAACATCTAATGCACTTGAAAGATTATTTTTTTCTACATTAGATAAAAGTAGTTTATTCAAGGAGGTGCGCTGTATCCACCTCAAATAGTCTTAAATTCGACATTTCTAAAACAAAGAACCTTTATAAAAACCTGCACTATATCCACAAATAGCAATTAAGTCTTAATCTTTATAGTAAAATTAAGTAAATAAGTTAAACTCTACTTTATCATATGATTGGTTCTCTTTTTTCTATCTTTATGCTGTTGATCTCTCCATCATTCAGACTCACCTTCACTCACTGTCCCAGGCAGGGTTGAAAAAGACATAAAGTGTTTTAAACTGTGAATAAAAACTTGTTCTAAACACAAGCTAACATTTTTTAAATTGTGAATAAAACATTACTTATTTAAAATACATGTTGGAAACAGTGCATAAAACATTATTTAAAAAAAATACTGTGTACTGTATCTATATAGCTTTAAAAATATTTGTTGCACATAGCAGAAAATACCATAAAAACTGTAAACAATATGGCTGTACAGTTCGTAGTTTTCTAACAGATAATGCTGCTAATATGGAAAAAATAAGACATGAGTTGATAAAATCTGACAATGTTGGTTTACAAAATATAATAACCTACAGATGTTCTGTGCATTTGCTGATTTATTTGCACACAACATAAAGTTCCTGGGATTAAAGAACTACTAAGCAAATAACAAAACATTCTACTGTAGAGATGTAGAAAAATTTAGTAGAATTGGCCACCTGCCTTTTATTGTTTTACATCTGTACGATGGAGAGGGTGTTGCATAAAAACTTGTAAAACGACAGGCTGAGTGGCATAAATCATGCATAGACATGTATAATAGTACAAAATTACAAAGACTTGTCAAACGATGTGAAAAAAGAGCTTCTGAAAGTGATTACCAATCGTTTAAGATGGACAGCAATAAAAGAACTGGGAACACACATTTGGACATTATACAAAACAGAAATATGGGTGTTCCTTCTGTAATCAGATTTATGATTCAGCAGATCTTCATGAGGCTGGAACAATAGAGCTCGCTGCTGCTCCTCAGGGACACGAGGTAGTCTTGATACGAACTGGGAATGCTGATGTTCTGGCAGTATTTCATCAAATAAATATTACTAAACTGTGGGTTGCCTTTGGTAAAGGTTAAAACTTTTCTTATCTACCCGCATACAAAATAGTAAATGATATTGGACCTAGAAAATCTCTTGCCATACCACTGTTTCACTAATTCTTTTTTTTCCCCCGCCAAAGGCAAACACTCAGATTGGAAGAGGTTTTGATGACTTTACAGAAGCTTTACTTCAAATCAATTGTAAACATGAAGTTGCTCCAGAGATGTTGAAAACCATTGAAAGATTTGTGATATTAATTTATAATAAAACAAGCAATTACCATGACATTGCTGAGGGAAGACAGCATATTTTTTATTAAAAGACCTCTGGGATTAATACCTCCCACAAAATAATCCCTTGATCAACATCTACGGCAGGCAGCATTTCAGGGCGCTTTTATCTTGGGCCAGTATTTGGTTTTAAATTCACATTTTCCAGATCCTGAGTCCTGGGGGTGGCAATTGGAAGATGGATTTTATCAACCTTTTTGGACCAGTTCTCCCCAAGATTCCTTAGCTTGTCATGAACTAATTTCCTGCAAATTCCGTGTTGTTTGTGGCAGCAAATGTCTATGTGGTTGTGTAGATCTTAAATAATATACTAGTTTGTGCTCATGCGATGGACAGTGCTTTGAATTTGACAGTGATTGAGCCTTTTCAATATTTTGTTTTGTAAATGACTTTAATGCATAATTTATCATAGGTACATTTTCTTTTATGATGTATAAAAGTATAATATATAATATTTTAGTTAATAAATTGAATAATAATACATCTCTTGATTTTGAAATGATTAAGTAATATAAAGGGTCTATCATACAGATAAAAGGAACATAATTTAGCTAACTCAAGTGGTAGTGTTCTGTATCATTCATTCAGAGCGTTGTTGCATGAAAACGATTCAAGTTACCAAAAACTGCATAAACTTGTTTAATATAGAATTTCATCCTTGTCACATTTCGATATACTTATTGGTTTTCAAGATAATTGAGAAAACTGTATTTGGGCGCCATTTTTGCAAGATGGGGGCTGAAAAAATTATTTTACATAGTGGCACTATAACTCATTTTATTCGACATTAATATATACCGATATTCCTAATTTCTTGCTTGCATCACAAAGTGAAGGATTCCTTCAAAGAAATTAGCTAAGCAACTCCACTATATTGTTCTTGCCACCTTATTAGGTTGTTAATACTTCTTTTTAACATATGAAACATAATTTAAAAAGTTATTAACAAAAAATAGACATTCAATACTTGTTTATTAATCATCAAATGCCCCATTTGACCCTCATCCCCCCTTTTCCACCTTGGATGTGCCAATGGCCCTACAATTTTTTTAATGACTATTTCTCACCCAAGTAATATCTGAATATGCTAACTACAAACAGAAGCGTAAGAAAAATAAATTTTCATAAATTTCAAACCAACAAGATGTGAGAGATATTCAATCAATTTTGAAATTCATTATATTTTTAATATATCAGTTTTTATTAATAACACTGTGATAAAAAACGGGATTTTATGGGATTGCTGGAAATTAGATTTTAAATATTGTTTGTATATATAAAAATAAATGAATAAAATATCTGAAAACTTAGGTGTTTGTTGTTGCAGAAACTGGACCAGTGGCAGAACTATTGTGTTAGGCCATGGCTTCACACTGGAGAAGAAGAAGCTGTATCGTTCGTACCGGGAGTAAATTCCACTGGTTGTTTATAGAAGAGAGCTAAGACTGATAAACAATTCAAAAAATGATTTTAATAAAAATGTAGCTGTATCAAGTGTAATAAACTATCAGTTGGGATGTTCTATAAGGAAGTGCCAGCCAACTAATGAACAAGATTGATGTGCCAGTCTTGTGCTTGTGACATTAAAAAAGTATCACCATTATTGACTGGATCATTGTTTGAATTAAACAAAACACTGTGGACTAGGAAAGATTTAATTTTATATTTATTCATCTCATACAAATTTTATTGTTGAAATTTAAAAAATACATTATAAAAATCGTAATTTCTCTAATGTTACTGAATTCTTAATTTAAATAATAATTCTCCTTAATCAGCTTCTGTGTATGTCAAAATTTATCCTTGGTTACAACCCGTTGCCTGATAAAGATAAAATATAATTAAAATCAGGATCTAAGTATGAAATTGAGTGTTCACAATTTTAAATAAACAATTGTTATATTTTGTTATTATTTAGGTCAACAGCCACTTGAGTTTCAAGCATTCTCATCACAAGAAGACTAAAGTTTTTATGATCAAAATGTTGCATATATTTTTAGCATGATTGGTATATTGGGATGTATTGTATATGAAGCATTATAATTGTATGAATAAAAATTCTAGTTAATCTAAAAAGCTAAGATGAATTTAATTTAATAGACTTAGTAAAACTAAAATGTCCAGAAATAAAATAGAAATTCATGAAACTTAAAGATAAACAGGATGAATTTTACATTTTTATTTTGGGACGAGGAAATTATTCAAAATATTGGGTTCAGGAATGGGAAATTGTAAAAAAAACACTGCTGTACAAAATTTCATACGCTTGAATGTTCCATGCCATAGTTAATTGTATCACAATTAGAGATGGACAGGAATTACAGTTTTACATTGAGACTGGAAATGAGTAAAAATATTAGGATTGGGAGGAGAAAGGAAAATTATAAAAATAATGCATTAGAAAAATTTTAGATATAAAAATAAATATTGATTTTTAAACTAATATGGTAAGATTTGTAAAAGCTTTGATATTAAATGTAATAGCATCATAAAATCAATAAAATAGCAATGTGCGAATAGCACCAAATAGCAAATTTTTTAACAAGTATTGAATAATACAAATTGATTAGTTAATCTTAATTAATTTTTGATAAGAATTATTTTTATTAATCTCTTTTGGAAATAGTGTTGTATATTCAACAATTGATAGTGCAAAATATTTTTAAAAAATCTACTTTTCTTAAATGTTATCTAAGTTTGAAATCTCTTTAATGTCCTATAGGTTTATTACTCTTTAAATATCCTCTATGTTTGAAAGCCCTTAAAAGTTATATATTTTAAAGCCTTTAAAACTTCTTTCTGTTTGAATCCCCTATAATGTTCTCTAGAATTGAAACCCCTGTAATATCTACTATTATTTTGGTTGCTAACAGAAATACTGACCTTTGCAGGCTTGAGTCCAATTTTTATAGGAAGAACAGTAGGATTCACCAACATTGAATGGAGGCTACTAAAATTTAACATATAGAAATATGTTATATTTGATTGGTTTATTATATATATATTTTATCTAAAAAGTTATAAAAACACTTCTATTAGTACTTCCTTAGGGATTACTTAAGAATTTGTCTTTTCATTATTAATTAAACACACAATAGAAATATTTTCATTTTCACCATTGTGGCAACGTGAGCTACAATAGTGTAAAGAACTATAAATTAAATGTATTAGTATTCCAAATTTATTTTATTAGAACCAATCACTATAAACTTTAAAATAAATTATTATTTTGTTAACCTTATAAAAAAGTCAAACAAAATATTTATTTCAAATAAAACTTAATTTTCATACTCCAGCAAATGAACACTATTAGCATTGGCTATTGGCGTGATCAGCTGAACACACACACTCTGAACACACACACTGCCAGGTCGCCATTTTAACCCTTTTTCTGCGTATTTAATTTTTATTTTTTACCTTCAGAAATCATAATTATAAGTAAAAAAAATTCAAAATCTGAAAATTTACTGGAGCACGATTATATTCAAATAATGTAATTTTCAACTAGTAATACATTTTAAATATGAAATTTAGAACCCTTTTATCTATAAATCATATAATATATATTTTATATCGATACAATTTTATGAGACATATTATTTGTCACATTTTACCCAAATTCAATGTTATTCTGCCATCAGAACCATTCTTTAGTTTACCATCAGCCCACAATAGTGTCAAACCTATCAATAAATGAAGATTTGTCCGGCCTAATATGTCCTAATACATGAAAAAGCAAACTTTTGAAAATTAGCAACTTAACAATTTTGTGCTACATTGGTGCTTTCTTCAGTGTAGTCTATAAGATCATATATTTGTGTTAGGCATGGTTTCAAAATACAAACCAGGTAAAGAACAAAGATAAAATATCAATTAGAAGAAATACATTTTAAAGATCACTGAATTATTGAATTTTTCAATTTCTATACTAACCAAATATATTTATTACCCTTCACATGGCACAAACTCATCATACATTAAATGTTACTAACACAGTAGAATAACAGAGTAATATAACAAATACTACACTAATAAATACCTCAGTAATGATTTCTGCCACATAAATAATGAATGTGTGCTACAAATAGTGAAATGTAGAAATAAAAAAGTGCTACTATAGTTTTGATTTAGCAGCAGGTAATTGACAGTTTTCAAAACTAACACCAGATGTCAGAGGTGCATGGGCATGCTAGTATGAAAAATTCAGCATTTTAACACTCTTGTGGCTATTTCCAATTGTTGCAGCAAAGGTAGATAAGTTTACATGCCAAGTCGATTTCTGCAGTCAATGGCTATAATGCTGAGATTGGATATATCCGATTAACGCAGCAAAGGCCACCTGTGAAAAGCCTCCACTTTGTTTATTTAGTTTAAACAAAGAAGAGATATTACATACATACATAATCACACCATTCCCTTGAGGGGTAAGAAAAATTGAATTTAACTCAAAAAACAACTTCATACTTAATCCATCCTCACTAGCTTTCTCTACTTCCCTATCCTTGCATACTTCCTTCACTTCGACAACATCCAAACACAGTCATACATACACTTTTATTCTTAAACTCTTAATGTTTCTCTTTTTCACATATTCATCTAAAACTTTTAGCCATGTCTTACATGGTCCAACCCTTCATTTTGATCCATACACTTTATATTAATATAATTGTTTTGTGGTTCAAACCATACCCATCCTTTCAATATTCCCAAAACACGTCTTTCACATTGACCTATTGGATTCCCTTTCAAACCACATTCCTTCAACACACATTCATTACTGACTCTGTCCATACGAGTTTTTCCACACACACATTTCTTAGATATCTCATTCCAACCACCTTCACTATGCTCCTGTATTTCGCCTGACAAACCCACATTCGTAAAACAACGTTGGCGTTAGCACACTTTTATATACTGCCATCTTTACCTCTCTTGATTCTACATCATTCTTTGAAATGGTACACATACATCCAACTAGTCTCCGAGATGCATTCACCCGTCTGTCGACTTCACCATCTATCCTTCCATTTTTACAGAACATTCTGCCAAGAAACACAAAATCATTCACTTGTTCTAACAGTTTTCCATTTATATTAAGTTGACAATCATATCCTGATCCATCCATATCAGAAATCTGTACCTTAGTTTTGGAGATATTTATACGAAGACCCATTCTGTCTGTTGCCACACTCAAACGATCTAATGCATTCTGAAAGTCACTTTCCTTCTCAGCCATGAATACGGCATCATCTGCAAGTAACTTTCCTTCTTAGCCATTAATATGGCATCATCTACATATAACAGAACTCTCACATTCACACTGTCCAATTGTAAATCAACCGCGTCACCACAAGCATCCCTCCTATACTTATTTGTGAAAACATTAAACTACCAGGGAGACATAACACAACCTTGCCTAACACCTTGTTCAATGTCAAACCATTTGCTCAAAGCTTCATCCACCCTAACACACACACTTAACTTCCATCATACACTGCCTTAATTTCATTTACTAACCACGCATGCGCACCATACTCTCTAAGAGCATTCCATAACATACTCCTATTCACACGATGGTATATTTTCTCCAGATCAATGAATGCACGATAAACTTTCTTACTACCATACATTTACCAATCACTTGTTGCAATGCTAATATCTGGTTCATGCAACCTCTACCTGGCATGAAACCACATTGTACACCCCAAGTCTTGCCTGCAGTACTCAACAAACTAATTATCCTATAATTCTTACATTCTCTCTTACTGCCTTTGCCTTTATACATAGGAACAGTGATGGCATTCTTCCAGTCATTAGGATATATTTATTACTATTTATATTATTTTTGTTACTACCGGGAACCTTGCGGCAGTAATTTTAATTTTTTACAGTGATGGCATTCTTCCAGTCATTAGGATATATTTATTACTATTTATATTGATGGCATTCTTCCAGTCATTAGGATATATTTATTACTATTTATATTATTTTTGTTACTACCGGGAACCTTGCAGCAGTAATTTTAATTTTTTTTAAATATAAGATCAAGTATGGAAAATTGAGCCAGTCAATTAATTAATAGTAGAATATTATCAATGTTGAAAGCAAAAAAAAATATGGTATACATTTTTTAAAAGGCTCTTTATATTAATATTCCTGATTACCAAACCCTTCCTTCACCTCTGACAAGACATCTTGTGAATGTGGGGAATGCCAGGCCTCCATCGTGGTTCGGATTCCACGTTAAACTGTAGGTTCTCAATTTCATCTCACAATCACCCTACCACTACACATTAGCGTAAGTGTGTATAACCCGAACGGGTAGTAAGACGCGGTGCTAATAATAATAATATATTAATATTCTAAAAAAATGCCTTTTGCAATAATTTTTTTCATAAAAATCCCCAAACAAGCATATTTACATGTATGTATAAAATAATATTACACCTTGAAGGTGAACTGGTGGTCTAGGGGTAAGGTGTCAGACCTCTGTGCTGGAGGTCCGGGGTTCAATCCTCACCCCCGGCACAGGTTTGTCTAGTTGCCAAACCTTCCCTTCACCTCTGACATGATGTGTATTAATCACAACTTGTGAATGTGAAGAATGCCTGGCCTCCACCATGGTTCGGATCCTACGTTAAGCTATAGGTCCTTCATTTCATCTCACAATCACCCTACCATTACACATGAGCATAAGTGTTTACAACCCAAACGGTTAGTAAGACGTAGTGCTAATAATGATAATGATACACCTTGAAGCCTAGTGTGCAATACTTGCTAGTAGGATTAAAACAAATGTAAAGCTAAATCAAATTGATTTAGTGTAGGTAGTCAAATAGAGCCTACTCACAGTAAGTAGTTTTTAAGGTCTAGGAGAAATGCAGTTTATTTGTTTACCAAGCCAAATTTATAAAATTTTGTTGCAGCGATTTAATTGTTGTAACATTTCCATAAATTAATTGCTCTAGGTCTAATTAAGTCTATCTAAGTTTATATTAAATTAAATAATTACTGGAGAAAATATTTTGCCAGAAGAGTCAAGATATGAATTTTATTCTAACATAATAGTAGGCTTATAAGGCTAGCCTGTAAAATTCTCCCTTTGGTCCACTGGGTTCTAAACAGGAATCTGCGGCCTCTAATATTAGGAAAGGATATCATTTAGAAGAAGTTCAGACACACAGCTTCCACATCAAGGGTTTACTTTCAACAGTGTGGACATTTTCTTCGAAAAACAGGATAGTGACAGTTGGGCTAAATAATGTAGGTCCCCACTATCCACAAATAGAACAAGAGCTGTCAGTGTAGACTAAAATGCAAACCCAATGCAGTTCAGAATGTGTGGCACGAGCACACAAGGTTTCTTTACAAATATGCTAACTAAGGGTTGAGTGCAAGATTAAACATTGAAAGGAGGAAAGAAGGGCAAGGCCTACACACCAGAAAATTGTAGGCCTCAAAGTCTCAACAAAACACTGAATTATGTAATTTTCAGATTTTCATGGTACCAAAGTCCCTTTCTTCAGCAGAAGAGAATAAAACACAGACTGGACTATTGCAGCATGGCTAGAGGTTGATCATGGACACTTAAGATTTGTTGTTGCTGGTTTCTCGATTCAAAAAAAATATAGCCCTGGATTCTGCAGTTGCCTGTTCAAACTTGTCTTTATTCTTGGTAAATAAATAAAATGTATTTAATTATGATTATTACACCATTAAATCATATTCTTTGTTATAATTGTTTATATAGAAATTAATGACTGGCCTGCTTGGAAGGAGAGGTTATCTAAGGTTAAGGCCAGGGGGTGCCTGGTTATATATTGGTGAGCAAGTTCCCGCCTACGAAGCTGGGAAGCATTGCAACTATTGGGGAGGGCTCCTATAACTTAGTACTAAAGCATGAGTAAAAATATGAATTATGTGTTTGGGCACAAAGTGGTAGTGGTTTGGCAGGGTTGTTGTGGTTGGTATCAAAGGGTTAGGTGTGAATTTTATAAACCAATTCTTTCTCTTTCACCACATTTAATTGTACATAAGCTTGGCCCTTTAAGTTTCAAGATATAAGACCCTAAGCCCAGTTGTGTAACAGGTTTCTTTACAAATATGCCAAGTTAGGGTTAGTCCAACATTTGTGGCAATAGCACACACATTGATTTTTATAGACACAATCTTTCTCTTTTATCCCCAGATATAAGTGTGATTAGGTTTTGAACTCTTCATTTTTGAGAAGTATTACCTTAGACAGAGAAGTGAAAGAGTTTATACTCTAGAACAGCCTTAAGGCACTCCAGCGTCAGCGGGCTGAAAAGCTCCACATCCACAATAAACTAACCGTTTTTATCCAACATTGGAAAAATTAATTAAACTAACAATATAATATAGTTCCAAAAATAATCATAGATAGCGCAAGAAAGCAGAATTGGTTATAAATCACATAAATGATATTTAAAACACATTTTTCCATGCAAATAGTTATTTAAAGTCGCCAAGTTTAAGGTGCCACGGTTTCTATATTTAAAATTGCGGCACGAGCACACTGGGTGGTGTAGGTAGTACCAGGTACCTACAACAACCCTACATAATCGTTGAACCTGGATCCTCTGGAAGTTTTGAGATATTTTACTTTGAACTTATATCAGACATGCAGAAAGTCCTCTAAGATAA